>JABBWA010000126.1:0-140495 GCA_016628065.1 Suillus lakei
CACTTGCAGCTGAGATCTTTCGCGCTCAGAGGCGCACCACCACAATTGGTGGAAGATACCGGATTGGACCCGTCTTGGGAACAATCAGGACATGTGCATGAAGCACCCATTGTACAGTAAGACATTGGGTGCTCCACCACCTATTGCGTCTGCAGCGCCTGGTGAGTGTCTTCCTCCTCATCCCACCTGTACTCACACCTGAGACTGCAGTAATGCAACTGCACCGGTAACCGGTACCGGCACCACCACCGCTCCCACACCTGCACCACCACCTGCACCTTGCACCTGCAACCTGCACCTGCACCTGCACCTGCACCCTGCACCTGCACCTGCCACCTGCACCTGCAACCTGCACCTCACCTGCACCTGCACCACCACCTGCACCTGCACCTGCACCACCACCTGCACCACCCCTGCACCTGCACCGGCACCACCACCTGCTCCTGCTCCACCACCTGCTCCTGCTCCACCACCTGCTCCTGCTCCACCACTGCTCGCTACCCATGCACCGGCACCACCTTCTCCTACCCCTGCACCGGCACCACCACCTGCACCTGCACCTGCACCACCACCGGTACCGGTACCGGCGCCTGCGCGAGATGCCAGCATTCGCATGCCAAGACGTGCAGCATCCGGTGAAACTGCACCGGCAGGGTCGTCGACGACGCGGAAACGTCGACTCAGCACCAGCCCTCCTGTCCCTCGTGGCAACCGGTCCCGGAAGCCTGTCGTCAAGTCGAAGGCAATCTTGTCCGACACTGATACTACTGACGGTGAGACGGTGAAGGGGAAGGGGAAGGGGAAGGCAAAGGTGCCGGAAGTTGAGGGTGATGAGGACAACGACGTGATCGATGTCGATGACCTTCCGGATGCTCAGGTAAGTGTTTTGCTCTTCCTACATTCGACCTTACTGACGCTGACAACAGCCCCGGAAATCAACGCGCAAGGCTGTTGTCCCTGCAAAAAAGCAGGGCAAACTGAAGGCAAGCCGGTTTGTTGCGATTGCAGAGGATGATGAAGATGAATTGGAGGAGGATGAAGACGCACAAGGCAAATCAAAGGTAAGTTATTGATTTATCTTTATATCTACCGGTCCATCGCTCATCCTGGTGCAGGCCACTTTACGTCCAGGGAAGCGACAAAAACTGGTAAGATTTGCTTGTATATGCGAAGATCGAATACAAACTGACATTACTCCATAGTCCAGCCAGTCCAAGGTCAAGACCACCGGCAGGAAGACCAAGGTACAAGAGCCGGTGAGTCCTCCGGTCACTGCTAATTTTTGCCATGCTGATTTATCATAGCCCCGCGCTGACGGACCTCTGCCGCCTTGTCAGAGATGCAAGGCGAAGAATGTGGAGTGTTGCCCCCGGTTAACGAAGAAAGGCGATGTCGCCTCGACATGCACGTTGTGCCACGTCTGGAAGATGGCATGTATCCGGCCGGATACAGAGAGTTCCACCGTTACCCCCACCACTGACACTGCACCACCTGCCGCAATCACCACACGCTCTAAGACGACCCGGTCCAAAGCGACCGGCAAGAAGATGGTGGGGAAATCTAATGCGAAAGGTAAGTCTTTTGCTTCCGGTTGCTTTATGTTTCTCACCATGCTTGTAGAACAGAAAATCCGGCAACCTAGTCCTATCGAAGAGGAAGACGACAACATCGAGATGTTCGATGGCACTGTGGGTGTGCCGGGTGCTCAACAGCAATCCGCCCCTTTGGCGTCAGCAGACGATTTCCCTGCGGATCACTGGATCGAGCCCGGCACTGACGAGTTGCCACCTCCAGCTCCATCACCGGCCATGGCCTCAGAGGACGACATCCGGTTCTCACCATTACCTGTCGTCCACACCCCACCCATCCGGCACCCCCTTTCTCATGACCAGATGGAGGCCATGTTGGCCCAAATTCGCGTTGAGATGGAGGACCTTCGTACACGCGATCGATTGGAAATCGACTTGCGGCAAGATCGCCTGGAGCGTCGCATGGGCCTTGCAGAGGCATCTGACAGTGCAATGTCCATGCAGGTGGACGAACTCGAGCGGGATATGCAGGTGCAGCGTGGACTCCTCTCTGAGTGCACCGCCGAAGTGAGAGGCATCGTCAGGTATCTGAGGGAGCATAGATCTGCTCAAACACCAGCATCAACTCCTCCGCCGGCATTCAACCCACCTCCCATCACAGCTCCCGGCCCATCCATCAGTGCATTTGCCCGCACTGTCACCAACAACGTGTTCACCCCGGATGTATCTTGGATGGGTGCCCAGACCGGTGGTGATGCGTTTGGTGACACTGCAGACGGCTCACCGGTCGCAAGGCTCAACCGGGTGTCATCTACTCCCACCAACATCCCTCCATTGACCATGGGGGAATCCAGATCATCTGTTCCTCCGGCTGGCTCTCCGGCTGTGCGATCTCCTGATCCCCCGGTTGCCGGTCCATCACGTATGCCGGCTGATGCGCAGTCCATCTCGGCTCCTTTGCCACGCCCGCGATATGGACCTCTATCTCAACAAGGTCGGTCAGTGAGTGCTAGATATGCAAGCAAGCCTTCCGGTGATGGGACACAGTAGCACACCATTCATGTTTTTGTATGTACCTGTCGTCTACATTGTGTTGTCGACCTTGCATGCTTTCAATGAATATGATTTGACTTGCATTCAGTAGTATGAATACCGCGGGACCGGATGGCGTTCTGCCGGCTCATCTGTATCATCCATTTAATGTACTGGCTCATCCGGCCAATCCATCTAACACGACCGGCTCATCTGTATCATCCATTTCATGTATCATCCGGCTCACCCGGCTAATTTGTAGTCGATTTTCATATACTACCGGCTCAACTGTATCATCCATTTACTACCGTCTCATCTGTATCATCCATTTAATGTACTGGCTCATCCGGCCAATCCATCTAACACGACCGGCTCATCTGTATCATCCATTTCATGTATCATCCGGCTCATCCGGCTAATTTGTATAGTCGATTTTCATATACTACCGGCTCATCTGTATCATCCATTTAATGTACTGGCTCATCCGGCCAATCCATCTAACACGACCGGCTCATCTGTATCATCCGGCTCATCTGGCTAATTTGTATAGTCGATTTTCATATACTACCGGCTCATCTGTATCATCCATTTACTACCGGCTCATCTGTATCATACATTTAATGTACTGGCTCATCCGGCCAATCCATCTAACACGACCGGCTCATCTGTATCATCCATTTCATGTATCATCCGGCTCATCCGGCTAATTTGTATAGTCGATTTTCATATACTACCGGCTCAACTGTATCATCCATTTACTACCGTCTCATCTGTATCATCCATTTTCATGTACTACCGGCTCATCTGTATCATCCATTACCGCGCATCTGTATCATCCATTTCATGTTCATCCGGCTAATCCGGTAAACACTACCGGCTCATCTGTATCATCCATTTCTTCTTCACCGTCAATACCGGAAGAAATTTCCACCATCTACCGGATGGGATATCATCAAGCTGTACCCCCGGCCCACCCGTCTTCCATTGAGCTTACCCCCCCCTGGCCCACCCGTCTTCCATTGAGCTTACACCCTCTGGCCCACCCGTCTTCCATTGAGCTTACACCCTCTAGCCCACCCGTCTTCCATTGAGCTTACACCCCCTGGCCCACCCGTCTTCCATTGTGCTTACTCCCCCCGGCCCACTCGTTTACATTGCACACCATTCAGCCGGCCCACTCGTCTCCATCGGACACTGCATTCACTGCTATTCATAATAGACTATACACTACATTCCTATACCACCATCTACATTATATACCACCGGCCCATCCGTTACAAACAGGTACGCACCACACACCGGCCCACTCGTCTAGCATGGTACACTTATTGCCATGGGCCCACATGGGCTGGCCCGCTTGTATTGGTACATTGTCACCCTTAGCTGTCCGTCTAATACGGGTAAATTCACTGAAGGGGCTCAAGTACAATTCCAAAGTTGTCCTCACAACACACTCACTAATGTTACATCTAGTACGAAGAACGGTATCTCGAAATGTACAGCAACAATCCCGACTCTAGGAATGATGTCGAAGTCAAGGTCAGGAAGACAGGGAATCGCAAACTTGATGCTCTGCTGCAAGAGCTCTCTGACGGCGAGGATGACAATGATTCGATGCTGCAGCCCACCCTAGTCTCTCGCACGAGTTCCACAAGTTCTGTTACTCCCTCCGAAGCTGCGAATGAGCCGTGGCGGCACGACTTTCACGCTTACCTGAACTCCAAGGACCACCTTGGAGATATGACTATTGTGCAGTGGTGGGGCATCAACGCACCTCGATACCCAGTCTGGGCGTCACTCGTGCGTGACTTCCTTTCCATTATGGCTACATCTGTGTCCAGTGAACGTGCATTCTCATCTGCCGGTATTACTATCTCCAAGCGCCAAAATCGTCTCAAACACGACATCGTCGAAGCACTGCAGTGCTTGAAATGCATGATCAAACACGATCTCCTGTTTTGCAAGGACCCATCTGTTGCAACCGAGTCCGTAGATGATGAATCTCCCGAAGGTAAGACCCCTGCTACTCTCAACGAAGATGATGGGTGGGATGATGTTGCCAAGGATTTAGGTGAGAATGAGGAGCTGTTAGAATCAGATGACGAAGATGTTTTTATTCAAATGTTAGATGAAATTTGATTTACTTGCTACGTTTTTGTATCACAAGGCCCTAGGCCCAAGCCGAGCCAAGCCCCAGCCGAGCCTGAGCCCTACCATAGGGCCTGGCCTTGGTTTGAAGCAAGCCCCAGCCCTCCAAGGCCGAGCCGTGGCCCCGGCTTTTGAGCCGAGCCGGGCCTTGAACATCACTAGCCGCACGTGCCATCATGTCCATTTATTCACAGTGCACGGATGTTGAGTCATGGTGACTCGACAACAGCAAACGTTGGCTGTTAGATGACCGGTGCTTCGTCCTTTGAGCATATAAAGGCAGCTAGAAAGGTCATTCCAAAGGCATCAAACACCGCTCGCCTGTTTCTGAACCTCCTTGTTTTGATCAGCATGCACGCTTCATTCTTCACCATCAGACTCGTTGCACTTGCCGCCATTGCCTCTGTTGTTACTGGTCAGAGTCAGTAACAATCTTCTTCGAGGCTCGATTATGCTAACATTTATAACTGCACAACGTCTAGCACTCCCCGCTGGTTGTGACCGCTGCGTCACTGTTCAATCTGGAGATACATCATACATGTGACGTAATCTCCGCTGCTAACAACGCTTCCACGTACGTACAATCATCGTGCCTTCCGTTCACTTGTTCATTGAACGTATGCTACAGATACCAGCTGGCGGCAGTCAACAGCGACATCCTTAACCCCGCTTGTGATAATCTGTTTGTCGGAGAAGTAAGACATTTTTACGTTTGAAGAACAATTGAACTCATTGTCATAGGTTTTATGCCTTGGAATCACCGGCCAGGATTGCAATGTTACGCACGTTATGCAGACCGGCGACACGTGCTACAGCGTTGCCACTGCAGCTGGTATCCCAATTAACACGTTGCTCACGAACAATCCGAACGTGAACACCATCTGCACTAACGTGTACCCTGGCGAGGTGAATAAAATGCAGTTTATCGAGGCCATTGCTGATGAAAGAGTTTTAGGTTCTCTGCACTGCGAGCCAGATCTATGTGAACATCACCTATTCAAATTGAGCCAAGTGAGATATGACTATTCCTTAGAAATGATTTAGAATATAACACGCGTAGTGAAAATGGTTCTCCAAAAGTAATACAAGACATGATTTGCACTGATCCCAGGAAAGATGTGTGCTGAGCTCCCCGGATCAATCTCAAACCTGTCTCCTTGAAAATAGGCAGCACTTGTAGGACAGATACAGGCCCGTAATTCCGCTTATAGCTCTTCGTGTGCTTCGATAAGTACCACAAGTTACCGTAGATCTTTGCTGGCCACATGAAAGAGCAGATGGAGAAGAAAATATACATGGGCAGTGTGAGTTAGAATGAGCTACGTGCAGGAGAATGGTGACCCACAAAAAACATCATGCGTCTTCCGTACTATGGCCATCACTGCGCAGCATAACTTCAGTCTATCTATAATCAATAAACAATCATGACATAGGACAGCGCTTACGCTGTCGCATGCTTCTGGAAGTTATATGGATCATCGAGAATATTGAACACCGTGGTTCTCGCGTGTGCCATCTGCAAGGGGTGATACGCCTTAGCTGCTTTAGGCTGGAGATACGTATGAATTGCTCTACGTCAAGGTGAAAAGTGAGATGGGGGCAATTTGTGCCTTCCAGAATATCATGGACTACGAACCTCCGCATCCGACAAAACCTGTCCCCAGCAGGTGTAAATGCAATAGATAGTCCGCCACTAAGGATTTCTCACGCAGCAACCAGACGAGGGACGATCAGCAAGTGATCCGCCCTGCTTCTCCATGATATCCACAGCAGCCTGTAGTGAGCTAATAGCATGATGGCCCGGGCATGTCAATTAAGCGTGAATGAACTGACGTGGTGACGACCGATGAAAACAATTTTCTCAGCTCCTGAGCGGATGGTAATCAGAGGACCATACTGGTCAATCCATCCTGCTATAGTGAGAAATGAACTGATCAACGCATATGGGACATGATTAGCATTATGTAAAAGATGATCGGTCCATTGTGAAAATTACTTGCGAAGGGGTAGTAGGAAGTGCCCCCAAAGTCTCCACGTGGGAGGGGAAGGTAGGAAAGGTCGAGCACTCTCTGATTTAAAAAGGGACGCCCGAGCGATCGATCCTACCACCCCAAGAGAAGCCGCAGCAACAAGCACACGTTGCATGTTATCATTAAGGCGCAGATCAGGCAGTTGTAGCATGACGGATGGCATGAGCGGTGAGATTCGAAAATGCGTTGAAGTTCCATACCCACAGTGACTCTTAGGTATTACTCCGCTCACTGTACTACCTGTACAGCGAGCGGAAATCAAAACTAGATATGTGTTGTGGGTCTGTCTGGGTCTACGGTCTAGGTCTGCGCAGTCAGCGCTTCCCGGCAAATACCGAATTTCTCTTCCATTTCACAACATTGGTGGGGGCCCCAGGCAGCCTGGCCATGGGGCAGCTTAATTCAATCGACCCCGCAGGGTTACAGATGGTAACTAGTTGTTTCTAGCTACGAATATCGAATATTCTGGTGGTGGCGAGTGGCGATGAATCGATGATGCCGCTGGCACTCGAGCCTACTCAAGCCCACTGTAATTTTATCCTCATCCGTATCAACCTGCCGTAGGTAACTCTCTCAGTAGTAATTCATTCATGACAGTACGCATCCTAGGCCATCAAGCTTCTACTTAAAGTGAAACTCTAATATGTATGTACGCAAGTGTGGCATGGTACTAAGTACACATTTCATTATCTGTGATTGAGCACATGACCAGCGTGCAAGAGGGAAGGTGACCAGCACAAGAGGGAAGAAGGGTGCCCATGCATGTATGAGACTAGCGGTACCAGTGACCATGACCAGGGTCCAGCAGAAATATGAATAGGGATATAGTAGCTACACTGTATGAACGCGAGGTGTGACTTATAGGAGCGTGGGAGGATGGATACAAAGCTGAAAATGCGTCAATTAGTATGAGAAGGACACGGGTAGGGGAGGGAACAGGCATACGAAAACAAAGCAGGCGAGCAAAACGTTCACATTGTCCCTAGATATGCACCATCGCCGGACTCGTGAAATTCCTCACAAACTCGAACTGCAGGCCAGTCTCTGGGGAGTGCGGGAAGCGCTTGCACTTCTCGACGGTCCGCCACTCCCGTTCGATGATTCTCAGCGCTTCTTCGCCGTCCCTCGCGATTCCTGCCTCAACGAGCCAGCACCCAATAACTAAGCCGGTCCTCCCAATCCCACCACGGCAATGAACGGCGCACACGCGCCCTTGCTCTGCATTTTCCCTGAGCACATCTAGCACCAGACGCATGAAATATGTTGGTTTGTGAGGTAGCGAACGATCAGGGATGGGGAACTGGTGGTAGGAGATGGTAGTCGCGTCGAGGCCAGCGGCATGTATGTGCCTTGGGAGGTGGGGCTTGTAGGGCATGAGTTCCTCGGGCTCAGTGAGGTCGATGAAGGTACGGACGCCGGCAGCGAGGAGCTTGTCGAGTTTTTGGGTGGAGGTTTCAAATGGGGACCAGGGATACTCGCATGCGAGTAGGAGAGGGGTCGCCCAGTAAGAATTGGGTATTGGGACGCAGGCGGAGTGAGCTTAGTGGGAGTTTGCGTGGGCGGGAGGGGGAGGTTGGGCCCGTGCTTTTGTATAGGGAAGCGGGCGTATGGGTTTTGTTTTTCCTCGGTGAGGAATCGAAGACAGCTTGTGCGATGGATTGTGTGACGGCATATTTGCTTCAGAGGATAACAAAGTAGCGTAAGTTATAGTACAAGATGAACTCGCGTGAGGCTCAATACAAGCTCGCATCTACTGCATGAGTTTTATACCGTCTGACGGTCTGTTGCAACTTTCAAGAACCACAGCAAGACTACAGCACGTTTTCATTTTCGTCCGGTTTCATCCGATCGCCGAGGTCCTTATCAATCTTCACCCGGATGTCAAACACGTTGAGCTGCCACATTCAGCGAGCCTAACATGTCGCCCACTCGTCGTTTGAACGTGCCCGTCGGACCATCGTTCAATCCCAGTCATCCCTTGGCCCAGTTAAAGCTCAAAACAATCAAACTGACTGTCTCCGATGCACGAGGACCTGGTAAATCGTCTCACTGGTCTTCGCCACACTCTTAAGCCTCCGATCATTCCTTTGTTATCGCAAGGATATTTTCAGTCAACGCTCCAAAATAGCTTTCCCCATCCTCTTTTCGCCGCTATACTTATCTCCTAGCTTAGACTCACCACGAGGCCAGCCTCACCTCCGCCAGAAGGACTTCTTTCATACTTTTGACGCTGCGATCACGATTCTCTATGGGTTTTGGCATGGCGGTGTACAACGAAAACCCCATTTTATGACATGTGGGTATGGACAGTCTAACTACAGTGCGTACTATCTACATGCTGGGCGCAGAAGACCCTTGGAATCTTGATATGTCCTATGTCCACGGCGACAGCACGGAGGAGGCTGTGCTCGTTTATAGAACGCGAAGACGCTGTGACAAGAAGGGCATATGCATAGCATAGACACAGATTAAATCCTATCGGATCACGGAACGTTCGATTCATCTAGCTCCAGATTGGCTCACGCTGATGCATCCCCGTACCCCAATCTCCAAAATCACGCGCCCGTGCATTCCTCCTTCCTCAATTCTTGGTCCATTCGTTGTAAGTAATCAATTACACATATACCTTCACTTTTGTTACCGATGTTCTGTCTCGTGTCGCTCATTAGCGTGTAAGTTGCATGTGGTGGACCATACACCATGATTGAATTATATTTGTCGTTCCCTGTAATAAGCCATCTACTTTTCGAATGCCCTTAAGTGAGCGTAATCGCGAGCTTATTCTTGTGTTTGTGCTGATTCGATAGAGACGCGTCGGCCGTGTGTTCTCGGAGGACTAAGATGTCATCCGAGGCATTTGTAGTCACACTCGACACTTTGAGTGCGAGCCAGTTCCTCTGCTCATGAGCTAGAGTCACTGCCAGCACTTATGGTAGTTGCATAGCTACTGTTCCCAGACCAATTGGGCGAGGGGGTCCCGCGATCAGACGCACTCACAGAGGCACGCAGGGAAGTAGTAGATCTTGTAAGTAGCACCAGCAAACCCCAACTCTCACGCGGGTTCACTCCACCCGATATTAATTCCCCGTGCCCCGAGTGCATGGAGTATGAGTGTGGCACCATTCGTCTCGCCCTCATTAGTACTGTCTTTTTCGCTGGACACTGGATTCTCCCCTGACTGATTATTTCGAGGAAGAAAAGAACGTCTGCGTCCAATTCTGTGCACCTTCTACCAGATCCCGCGGCACGACGAAGATCCGTCCGTTAGCCAGCTTCGAGATTCTCCAAGATCCACTGCGTCATGCTTTCTGTATGTCAATGGCAGCATATGTGTTTTAGATGGGAGAAAAACTGATGCCAGGAAAGAAATATCATCAATAGTTTTGGAACGCACATGAAGGGTTACTTGACACTCAGGTCGTAAGCCTAGGCTTACCACGTGACCGTCGGACGCGTTCTGCTTTATTCGCGTACTATTTGTCCGGTATTTGGCTTCACTGATCCCTATATACGTTGCATCGTTCACGTATTCAAATCTTATCTCTGACCATATCGTCAATCATACGCTCTTCCACCTCACTGTTTAGTGTTGCCGTCGACGTCGGCGTTCCATCCTGTCACTCACGTTGATTCAACGCGCGCACAGGCTGGAACTCCTGGACTTCACGGTGGTATGTAAGTTTGCTGCTCCGGGAACTACCAGCTAAAATTGAACGTCACCCATGCGACGCAAACCAGATAACACCTGTTGCATGCATGAACTTGCAAGCTGACGAGTCACAGAAGATATGATCGATGCTAACATCATTTTTATTTGACAAGAAAGCCAATCTAAATAAATTTCTAGAAGACATATCGTTATAAGCAGTGGAATGTGCAGATACGACAAGCTGCTTCTACCGCAGAAAGGTGAATTTTACAAACGAAATCACAGAAGTAAGATAGACAAGACAGTCAAGAGAAAGATAAATAGATATGCTTACATAAATAGTTGACCGGTGGTACAGTTCGACTCCCAATTCGACTTCTAGAATCAAAGTTTCTCATTTTGCATCATGCGCCTGAGCTCAGGTTCCGGTACCCTCGTCTGGAACCCAACAGTGCATGGCTGGATATCCGGCACTACACCGCTCATATATCCCATGTCATTCAGCGGCTTCGAAGTATCCAGAGTGAGCTGGAAGGCCCAAAGGGCAAGAAGGGAGTGTATGAACACCGCTCTGTACCAATCGAATGAGTTCGGGAGATCAACTGCATGAACAGATATTTTTTACCTTGGCGCAAGGTGTTGACCGGGGCATACGCTAGAAACACGGGCGGTCAAAGAAAGGTTTATCCTGAAAGATAAGACTTACCGCCGACCAAACCCGAAGACATAGAATTTAAGGTCTTCCCTCATTTCACCTTCGTTGTTAAGCCAACGCTCAGGCTTGAATGCGTGAGGGTCCGGATAGGCATCAGGGTCTCGAGAAATGGCCCTGAAACGTTAACTATTAGATCATTCGTATCTTGAATGAATGGCAATACTTACCAATGGTTGCCGATCACAGTAGTCCCAGCGGGAATGCAATAGTTTTCCTGTCAGTGGATATTAGAATATCATTCACACGACAAAGAAAAGACTACTTGCCCAAATCACATCCTTAGTTGTTCGGTGAGCAATTCCTACAGCGTAAACGTTGTAAACTTCAGATACAGAACCAAAAATGAAGATACCGACCTTCGGGAGCAGTCGGCCTCCACCTGTAACACTCCGCAATGAAGGCGCACATGCGAGGAAGGGATTTCTCGTCAGCGAAATTCGGCACTTAATCGGTAACGTCATTCAAGAGGTAAAACTGCAATGGGACAAACGTTACCTCGGTTCCTCCCGATGACCGCATCAAGTTCGGCGTGGACCTTAGCCTGCTCCTCGGGGAAAATTGCAGGCTGCCATGAGGACCGTGCATATTGCCACAGCAGCCTGGCCCTCGGTTTCAGCAACGCTTCTTTGAAAATAACGATATAAGATATCTCACCGAATGGGATCCAGCTAAAAGCAAGCCACCGGCAAGAAACGCTATTTCAGTCTCAGTAAAGCCGTAAGACTTATCATTTTCTAGCATATATTTCGCGAACGAAGGACCCATGTCCTCATTTGTCTGCTGTGGAAGGATTTAGATATTATATGAATTTGACAGTAAAATGCCCACCAATTGCTCTTTCACGCGGTTCAGCTGATCGAAGTAGAGTTTCTTGCCCCTCTCAAACTCCCGTCGTAGAGCTCGACCATACCCAGGAACATATTTGAGCCATGGGATCGAGTCTACCAGGTATGCACCAGGGCGCAGAGATTGACTCAATGACGTGAAGCGCCGGCGAACATCTTTGACTTCGGGATCAGTCGCCAACGTGCGCGTAGTCTTCCCATACGCAATTTTCATAATCGTCGACGCAGTGAATCTTTAAAATACTCGTGAGTGGTGGTGTATTGATATGGCTAGAGCCAAAATGTGCTTACGTTAATGCGTGGTTCTGGAAGTTGTGCGGATCCTCGAGAATATCGATGACTGCGTTCTTTGCTTGTGAGAACTGCAGGGGCTCATACGCCTCAGCTGCTCGAGGCTGCAGATGCGAATGAAGTGCTCTGCATTACATTGCAACGTAAGATCTAGATTTTTTGCGCAAAATCACGAACTACGAACCTGCGCATCAGGCGCAACCTGTCCCCAGCGTGTGTAAATGCGATGGACTGTCCGCCGCTGAGCATTTCTCCGGCGGAAACCATAGGTGGACGATCAGCTGACGCTGCGCCTTGCTTCTCCATGATATCCACCACGGCCTGCAACAGAATGTTGAGCCTGATATGACAAGCTTAGTGTGGAGGGACTGACTTTTTGACGGCCAACAATAACGATTTTCTCGGTTCCTTGACGGATGGTGACGCAGGGACCGTATTCGTCAATCCATCTCGCTACAGTAATGAAGGACCTAATCAGCAATAGGACACAATTAGCATTAAAAATATAAGAAGTTAAATGTGAAAACTTACTTGCGATAGGGCACATAGTGCCCCCGAAGTCTCCAATTGGGAGGAGAAGGTGGAAGAGGAAGACTGCCCTCCGATTTAGCAAGGTAAGTCCGAACGATGAGTCCTACTGCAAGACAAGCCGCAGCACCGGCGAGGACAGGCTGCGTGTTATCATAAATGCGTAGGTCAGACAGCTGCAGCATGACCGATGTGGGTAAGCGTAAAGAATCAATTCAATTGAGGAAACTATTCAGATGGTGAGTGGCCTTTTAAATAGTGCATGCCAACTACTACCCTGAAGATGACAGGCTGTCTGGTACGTACCCTCACGTACCTGGGGTTCATGCTGGCCTGATATGATTCGCTCGTTCCTGGAGTGGCAGCTGACCGCCAAGACAATGGGAGAGTACTAGTATGAGACATTGAGATTGGCGATTAGCTTCTGTTAAGGTTCTTTGGAGGAGTGCCACAAGTACCGACGATCATTTATTTGATATCCCCATTCATTGACATGATAATTGTTCATTTGTACTTACAAAAGGAGGACTCGGAAGGAGTTTGAAGGTTTTGGGGCCAAGTTGGGGTGTGTACCGTGTAGTTCGTATGGTGGGTTTGCGCATCAATGCAAACTTAATTAGTGGATACATTTCAAATTCGAGATCTGAACATTTGCATGGCATCATGTGAAAATAGTACTTGGTAGCAGATCTAACAGTCCATAACACGTGTAGACGTCTCTTGAGCTTATTATGTAATAAAATTTGATCATTCGCGGCTGTCCGGGAGCTGTAAAGTTTCAGAGCTTTGCTGGATTAAATGCCTACCTTGTGAATTTGTGCTTCTTGTCACAGCTCCGCGGTGGTGGGCCTGCGCCAATATCAGTGCGTCGAAAGTTATCATGACGTGTCTTATCAAGATGGTTTCCAAGCTGGTCACCCTAGGGGCGACGGTCGCGGGTTTGCAGGGGTTTGTAGAGATGTGCTCGCGCGATGGCCCGGGTTGTACTACATAATACTACCTTGGCCTCACTAAGTATTAGCGACGTACGACCCCATGATGAATGGAACAGAGCAATCTAATTGGTTGTCGCTACAGTGATCGTTAAGACAATCGACACGCTAAGACTATCGACAGGCTCGGTGACCCGTGATCGACAACATGAGTTAAGCAGAGACGGCATTTTGAGCAGGCAGCAAGGCACAATCCATTGATAAAGCTACAAAAACTAGTATAAGTTAGTAGGAACTGGACAGTTTATCCGTTTTATGTTTTGAAACATGCGCTGAAAGCTTCTATTGCTGCCGGGCCGAGCTGCCAGAACTTTATCGTATCGATCATCGATGGCCCATCGAGCCTATCCAAAACGGCTATCGACCGTGTGGCGCCACGCATTATTTCAGCTCAAATACAAGTATGAGGGGGGTAGACTTAATGACATCCACAAATTCAACCCAGCACAACCTCAAGCACTTCAAGGGTTGAAAAGGGTGACTGGAAAATCTTGGAAAGTTCATAAATTTATGTGTCGGTTTTATAATTTTAAAACAGGGGTATAATATTAAGTTTATCCGGATCTCCTGCCTATCCTGCCTCAAATTCAAATTTCTTGAATTCCAAAGGGCCAGCTTCCCCCAGCTTCCCTCTGTTTCCCCCCATGAATCCAGATATTTCTTGGCTCCACGCGTCTTGGGATTCAATATTCAACCCCAGTGAAAACTGGACCCTACCGGATGGGCTCAGAGATGTCGTGATATGAATTACCTTATTCCTAGGTAGTTACGTGGAAAATCGAAAAGAACCGAGAATTCAGAGTGGCGGTGTAGTGTGGATATAGTGGTTCTTTCCCACGTCTGATATCTGCCTCTTGCTGCCGATTCTCTATTCACTCTGTCATCATGTCGTTTATGATCGAGGGTGTAAACATATCTGTTACGCGAGACACCTCTCTTGCGGATTCGCTTCTACGTCCTTTTTGAATTCAGATGCTGTTGCGCGAGACGACTCTTCAGATATTTCGCTACTTCTATGTCCTTTTTGAATTCGGATGCGCTTGCTTGCTCTCGTGAGTCGTCAGGGTGTGTTTCTGGCGCTCGTGACTTTGCTCGAACGCGACGTTCGGTTCTCTACTGATTTTCCATTCGTCCGTCGCGACTCGTTGCTGGCCACAGTCGTCTTAGGTTGTGACTGGTAGATCACTGCGGGCTCATGCGTTGGTGAATTATATGCTTGACATTGTGTCTTCGTGTGCTAAAAAGTTGACCAAGCCATTGCCGAAGATATTCTCGTTGGTGCTGGTCCAAGTCATGCTCATCGTAGTGAAATGGTGAGCGCATTGACATGTACAGCACTGCCGAGGTTCTGATGGTTCTAACTTTCTGCAAGATTTGTTTTTAGAATTTGAAAGCTTGTCTCATGAGCGGCTCGTTAATTTTGTGTCCTCTCATGGCATCGATGTTGATTGTGGCCTTTCTCGTGATGGTAGTTGTATCTGGTCGTGTATCTAATGTGAGATGTCTTCGCATATGCAATGAAAGTTTGCTGCTTGCCACAGAATGTACGAACAGATAAACGAGATCTGCAGTGTCATTTGCTCAAAGCTGTTGGTCCTCAAATATCTATGTAACCATTGCGACATTTATTGCACATTCATTCGCTAGACTACGACAGGCAAACATCACGAGTCGCGACCAAGTTGCAGTTTAGGCGTGCCAAAAAAGGGAAAAGGTAGCACGGATGTGCCCTATAGGCTATTTGTCATGCTCTCGCTCACCCTAAGTTCTTCTGGCGGTCCACCTATGAATGTACGGCCGTTAAGTTCCGACGGAGTTTCGAAACCTAACCTAACGAAACGTCCTGGGCTATGCTGATCACCTTCGACAATATTACTAACCTCCTCGAAGCACGAGAGATATGCTTCATGGCCATCGCACCAGTCAGCCCCAACATGAACACCATCTGTACCAGGACTAGTACTGTACCCTGGAAGGGTGCAGGACGATGTGATCGATGGGACCACACACGATATATGTGAACCTACTTAGCCTAACCCACCTCAAGTGACACATTGCAGATGCATTCCTCAGGGAATTTGTTCCGAAATTCTAGGATGCCAACGAAACGTGATAAAACGGCTTAGTAAGACAGGCGTAATGGAGAAATAAAACGAAGGCCGAAATTGTGACGACCAGAGCAATGAACGAACCGGCTCTTCATTCTCTCCATAGGCGGTAACACCATCTAGGAGTCAGTCTCAGGATATTTCTCCATCATGCGCCTCAGCTCCGCTTCCGGAATCTTCGTTTTAAACTCGATGCTACACGGTTTGAACTTTGGCGGCAACCCGCTGATATATCCCAGGTCATCCAGCGGCTTGGTAGGATCCAGGGTGAGCTGGAAGGCCCAAAGAACAAGGAGCGAGGTTATAAACACCGATCTGTTCCAATCAAAATGAGCTCAGGAAATCATATGTGGGAAGGATGATTTACTTGTTCGCAACGTGCTTGACCCGGGCATACGCTTAAAATACAGCGAGTCAAAGAAGAAATAATACAAAAAGACCAGGCTTACCGTCGACCAAACCCGTAGATATAGAATGTGTGATCATCCTTCAGGCCACCCTGGTCGTTAATCCAACGCTCAGGCTTGAACGCGTGAGGGTCAGGGTAGACTTCTGGATCACGAGAGATGGCCCTGAGGGAGCTAACTGTTAGATCCTTCAAATCTGCAAGTACAATGCTTACCAATGACTGCCAAATACTGTAGTCCCAGCTGGAATACAGTAGTTTCCCTACCGGTGGATGCCAGATTATGATTCGCACCATAGATCAACGAAGAGTACTCACCCAAATCACATCTTTAGTCGTTCGGTGAGCCAGTCCTACAGTGTAAACGTTGCAAACTTCAGGTATAAAAATAGACAGTGAAGGTACTCACCATTGGCAGCAAACGGTCTCCATCTCAACGCTTCAGCTATAAAGGCACGCAGACGAGGAAGGGATTGTTCGTCAGCCAAGGTTGGTGCTTTGGTTGAGGACATGAGTAAATCGATGAATCTGCGGCATGAATCGAGCTACCTCGATGCCTTCCGATGACCGCATCAAGCTCGGCCTGGACTTTAGCTTGCTCTTCGGGAAAACACACAGCTGCCATGAACACTGTGCATATTGTCGTAGCAGTCTGACACTTGACTTTAACTACGTGTCTTCGGAAACAACAGGACAAGACACCTCACCGAATGGGATCCAGCTGAAAAGAAGCTGCCAGCAAGAAAGGCCATATCGACCTCCGTCAAACCATGGACATCGTCATGTTCTAGCATATGTTTCGTGAACGAAGGGCCAGTGTCTACATTGCTCTGCTGTGGAACGATTTAGACATCGTATGAAGGTCGGCAAGGCAATGCATACCATTTGTTGTTGAACGCGGCTCAGCTGATTGGTGTAGAGTCGCCTGCTCATCTCAAACTCTTGTCTCAAATCTCGGCCATACCAAGGAAGGTATTTGAGCCACGGAATCGAGTCCACTAAGTAAGCACCTGGGCGTAGGGTTATATGCAATTTCTCGAAGCGCTGGCGAACCGATCTGATTTCGGGATCAGTCGCAGATGTGGGTGTATTTTTCCCATATGCAACTTTCATCATCGTCGTCGCAGTATAACTTCAAAGTAGCCGTAAGTAATGTACCATCCTATCCCGAAACGTAGGAACGCGCTTACACTGCCGCATGGTCCTGGAAGTTGGATGGATCTTCAAGAATGTCGAGCACCACATTCTTCGCGAGTGACATCTGCAGGGGCTGATACGCCTCAGCTGCTCTGGGCTGGAGATGCGTATGAAGCACTCTGACAAAGTAAGTTAGGGGCTATTTTTGCCGCACCGTGCCGTACCACGAACCTACGCATCTGACGCAGCTTGTTCCCAGCGTGTGTCAAGCCGATTGCTAAGCCACCACTAAGCATTTCTCCAGCAGCAATCATGCGAGGACGATCGGTTAGTGAAGCGCCTTGCTTCTCCATAATATCCATCGCGGCCTACATCAGAATGTTGAGCCTGGGTATGACAACTTAGCATGGAGTGACTGACTTGATGACGACCAATGATAACGATTTTCTCAGGTCCCGAGCGAATGGTAATAAGAGGACCGTATTCTTCAATCCATTTTTCTATAGTGAGAAATGCACTTATCAGAGATGGGACAGATATTAGCATTAAAAGATAACGAGTCTGATGCGAAACTTTACTTGCGAGGGGGTATGAAGTGTCCCCGAAGTCTCCAGGTAGGAGGAGAAGGTGGAAGAGGAAGACTACTCTCTGATTTATGCATGTAAGCCAGAACGATCGCTCCTACTATCCCAAGAGAAGCCGCAGCACCGAAGAATTGCGTGTTGTCAGACATGGGCAGGCCAGGGAATTGTAGCATGACTAATTCTGAAAAGGATTGGAGGGAACTCATCTGATGAGTGACTTTTAAGTACCATACAATGATCGGAGTTACCCTAACGTTGGTGCCTTGTAGAGCCTGCTGGCATTTTCGCGTTCTCGCTTAAAAGGTCCCCGATGGGCGTGCGTGTTTGTGTATCCCTATCACTCTAATAGATAGAAGCCAAGTGACAAGATAAATGAGGTGGCTTACTTTTTCACAACGGTTGAACGTTCACATTCGCTGGCAACCACATCCAATTTAGTGGTGGCCAGGTCTAGTTTTGAACCGCAATTCGAACCCGAATTGTCTCGAACCTGACCGAAGTCCGGTTCAAAGTTCGGGCAATAGGGGGGAACCGGCCCATTGATCCGGACCACGGTCCGAGAACTTGCAGAATTCTTGAATTTGATCCGAACCTGTTCAAATCTGTTCAAACCGGTTGTCGGGCGATGAGGGATGGTACGAAGATTTCGGTCTCTCAAGCAGATATTGTCCTTGTACATGCTAATTAATTCATTGTTGGAGACGGCCACTAATCAAGTTGTAAGAAGACGCACCGTATTGCGACCTGCGACAAAGAACGTCCGCCACTCAATATCTACGCTCTGAATCGCCAGGAATCCAACATTGACATTTAATTGTCGCCTGATCAGCAACATATCAGCATGATCCGCATATCGCGAACTTCACATGGAACGAGCTTACGAGCAGATTGAAGTCCTGCATTAAGTTCCAAAACGAGGTCTGCGTTCACCGGGAAAGACAAATACGGCGAGCACACTTATCATAGGCTGATTCGAAAATCTTAAAACGGAGTATTGGTGGAACTCACAATTCCGGCTTTATGGGGCGCTTGGATGCTGGGAGAGTACAGGAAGAGCGCTGATAGGATGTGCATGGAGCGCAGGAGGTCACTGGATAGCTGGGAGGGCGATGGGTGTGATGTGAGGATGCTGGAAGGTTGGTAGAGTGCGCGTGGCTGAAACCAGGCGTCTGGAAGTCAGAAAACCTCCTGCAGTTAGTACTAGTAAAGACTCGGAAGGAACACTCACCTGAGATGGAACATGGGTGCAAACATACATGGCATGCAAAAACACGTGAGAAAAACACGCAGAGATGAAAGTGAATGAGTGCGAGTGCAAACAACATCGTGAAAACATACCCAGACATGTGCAGATAGAAAAAAGGCTAGAACGGGTGAAAGTAGGCGAAAATTAGTGAATATGAATGCGGATCATCACAAAGATGCGAGGACGAATGCGGACACGAACAGATGTGAGAAGAAAAGGGCTGGGACGAGTGAAAAAAATTAAAAACGAATTGAACGAATGAATGCCAACATGGTGCAAAGTTAGCGAGAAGCTCCTGCTGTCAGCAGATCTAGAGTAGCATGCGAGCGCAGTGTTCTTAGCCGTGGAGTCGCAATCGGGATTCTCTGCTATCAAAATTGCACACCTTATTCTGGTGTAGGTGTAGGGCTTCAATTTGTCATTTAACACTCGAAGCTTGTCTTGACAGCACCGTGCTTCACAACACACCAAGTATGAAACGGCAGACAAAACTAGACATAGAAGTCAAAATGAAGGTCACAAGTTGAAGCTAAGGTCGTACCGATCAGTAGAGGCTCAACGACATGGCCTTGGCCTGGCTCGGCCTAATCAGGCCCGGTTTGGGCTGGCTCACGGCCTGCTCACGGCCTGAAGCCGGGCCATGCACATCACTACCCCGCCGTATCATACACGGCGCGTCTCTACCATCTTCACATTGATAACCACGTCATGATCAAATGCAAGACAACAAATGAAATTTTCGCATTCCATATCTCTACTTCCAACCAACCTCCGATAAAACGTGTGAGGCGCATAGTCCGTCAGCTGAACTGGAATCTCGAGCGGAGATGTAGTATTGGGCGAAACAATGAACCTAAGGTCGGCTTTCGATTCCTCCGGATGGGCCCTTGACGGTTGCACCCGAGTAAACCTCGCAGCCTGCAGGCCTCGCATCCCACGCCCTCGTACTCTCATAGTGTCACAGTTGGTCAGATCTGAAAAATAAGAGAGTCCAGATCATACATTATGTAGAACAAAGACAGTCTAGAATCCCCAGAAACAACAAGCAAATGCGCGGCTCTCATCCTCCTCCGTCCCAGCAACTCAGCTTGACAGCAGATGGGCCTACAAGAATATTTCAAATGCCTAGCTCCGTCATGGAACAGGACTTGCAAGGGGAAGTTCAAAATCGTGGCCACGTTGGGAAAACTTGAATCAAAGTCAAGCATAAGGGAGCCTTCCTGAAATGCTCTTTGATCTGGCGTACAAAAATAGCTGAGGACGCAGTGAGTGGTTAATCCAACTTGAAGAGGGTTGCATGTTTGGTTAAAATTGGCCTCGATTTTGGCATCAAGGTTAACTTGAAGACGTTGAATGTATACACTGTCATTAATTATGTGTTGCCACGGCCCACGGTTCTGCATGTCCGGGAGGTTCTGTCACCTGCCTGGCTGTGTCAATCCTGCCCACAACACTAGCCAAGGGTTTAACCGTCAACGGTGATGGTACTTGAATCAATTGATGCACCTTACCATGTGACATTTGATGGTTTTACATTTCAGGGACCAGATCACAAGAAGGGACAACTTTGTCTGACTACGGGAGGCTAGGACTAGAAGGCTAAAGGTGTCAAGGACGTGCAGCAGAAGACCACTCACGTCGACCGCATGTTGGATCATTGTAAGTACGACTTTCGGTCCCAAATATTCATGACTAAACGATCGATACGGAGTGCTTGTAGTTGGTTCAGCTACTTTCAATTGGTTACTCTAATGTGTCAACGCAATTTGTCGCTTGCCACAATGTATCCCCTCGCACCCCAAAGTTGTTCTTAGACAGACGCTGGTGGAGTGGCACACCCAGAAGCTCATTAAATCCACGATGTGTGGGGTTTACATATTCATGCACGGCTGGGGCTCGCCGAAGGTAACCATTCACCCTGGCAGATGCATTGGCCTCGTGTTCGGGTCACGCTTATGTATTATATTTCATATCACGCATTCATCTTATATATATACCCTGCTCCAGCCCATCGCATTTCCACTCTACACCTTATCTACGATGTCCACGCCACCACATCCTTGGTGGAAATCTGCAACCGTCTACCAGATTTATCCAGCATCGTTCCTTGATGCAAACGGTGATGGGACTGGCGATCTCGCAGGCATCACCGCCAAACTCGACTATCTCAAGGATCTCGGTGTGGACGTTATATGGCTGAGCCCGATCTATCGCAGCCCATTGGCTGATATGGGCTATGATATGTGAGCGCTAATTGTTACCTTTTGGTTCTGGTATTGATACTTTAACCGCAACAGCTCGGACTATGAGGACATTGATTCGCGCTATGGCACCCTCGAGGATTGGGATCGCCTTCTCGAAGGCGTGCACGCACGGGGGATGAAGCTTATGTATGCATCATTCGAGCCCTAGCCTGTTTCTTGGTGATATCCTGATTATTTTTTGACAGGATGGATCTGGTGGTGAATCATACATCCGACGAGGCAAGCCCCCTCATGATCACCTTCTATCTTTCCAAATGCCTCCTGTTTTTACCAATTTCTTACAATCTTTGGACTGATCACATACATATCACCAGCACGCTTGGTTCACCGCTTCAAAATCAAGCAAAAACGACTCAAAGCGCGATTGGTACATCTGGCGTCCTGGTAAAGTTGTCGACGGGGAAGAACTCCCGCCGAACAATTGGAAGAGCGTGTTCCAGGGTAGGTGTTGTAATTGACCTTGTATTGTGACAGCGGTCGTCCCATCCTTCTCGTCGCTTCGGACCGCTAACTGTTTCATTGTCAATCCGTACCTCTGACTGTGTGACAGGCTCCGCCTGGGAACGCGACCCCGCAACCGGGGAGTACTACCTCCACCTGTACGTGTCCAAGCAGCCAGACCTGAACTGGGACAACCCTGTCGTGCGTTCAGCTGTCTGGGACGTCATGCGATTCTGGGTCCTCAGGGGGTGTGATGGGTTCCGTGTACGTACATTCTCTCTCTCCCTTGTTCTTTCACAAAACAACGGGTGTTGTCATAGATGGACGTGATCAATATTATCTCGAAGACGGATGGTCTCCCTGATGCGCCTCTGGTAGACCACACGCAATACTACCAGCCCGCCAGCATGTACTTCGCAAACGGGTGAGTTCATTTGTATCTATTCCTCGAAAACCCATTGACCTCCACAGTCCGCGGGTCCACCAATACATCAAGCAAATGCATGACGAGGTCCTCTCCCGTGCGTCGGGGCCCTTGCCTTTTCCCCCTCTCCTCTCACTAACCAACGGAACTCCCGTAGGCCACGATCTCATTACGGTTGGCGAAACGCCCTTCACACACGAGGCATCCGAGCTCGCCGCATATGTGCTTCCAGAGAACCGCGAGCTCAACATGGTCTTCCACTTCGAGCTCATGGACATTGACTCGCCCCCGGAATCCCCGCTCCTCAGGAAAACTTGGACGCTCACCGAGCTCAAGGCAATCGTTGGCCGCTGGCAGCGCTTCATGCGCGATGATGGGTTCTGGAATGCGTGAGTTCTGCGCGATATCAGGTTGAAGGCGTAACCATGATGTTTTGGCACAATCAAAGGGTTTTCATTGAGAATCATGACCACGCACGGTCGGTGTCGCGCTTTGGGAATGACTCGACGCAGTGGCGCGCCATCTCCGCCAAGATGCTCGCCATCTTTGAGATCACGCAGACAGGGACACTATACGTGTACCAGGGACAGGAACTTGGCCTCAAGAACTTTCCACGGACGTGGGGGATCGAGGAATACAATGACGTAGCGAGCCAGAATTATTGGAATCTGTGCGTTGCATTTTTTGTTCCTTGTTCATGTGGTGGTGAGCGTAAGTGCTGAGGATGGGATAGGATTAAGGAGCAGAGACAGAAAGCGCAAGGGAAGGAGGACGTTGAAATGTCCGATCTTCTCGATAGCTTCGCGCAAAAGGCGCGCGATCACGCAAGGACGCCAATGCAGGTAAGAACAACCCATCCCTTCCTTCCACGGTCTTGTTTAATGTTACAGTGGAATGCGAGTGCACACGGAGGCTTCACGACCGGGACGCCATGGATGCGCGTGAACGACGATTACCCAGAGTGGAACGCTGACCAACAGATCAGCGACGAAACCAGCGTGCACGCATTCTGGAAGCGCGCGCTGAAGACGCGGAAGGTGCACGATGTTCTCGTAAGTCATTCTAAATATATTCTCCTGCATGCAGTCCGTTGTAACTCACCTTCCACTTTCACTTTCATTTCTATCTACATCTACATCTCCGCATCCGCCCCCTTCAATTCCTCCAATGCTGACGCGTGCCCACGCCAAGATCTACGGCGACTTCGTAATGCTTCTCGAAGCACATGAACAGGTGTTCGCATACATTCGGAACTATGGGTCTGCGTCTGCGCTAGTGCTACTTAATTTCAAGGAGGGGAAGGTTGAGGTTGACCTGGGGAAGGCCATCGGAGGGATAGCGGGGTATGCATTCGTCTTGGGCAACTACGAAAATGAGGGGATTGAACTGGAGGCAAAGGTCACTCTAAGGGACTATGAGGGGCAGGTGTATGTCCGGGAGGCGTTGTCGAATTGATTAAATGCGAGTTGTATCTAGGGAACGTGTGATACGCATGCTGATACATCGTATCATGAAATTTCAATAGCAGACATCAAGTAATGCTAGGACGAGCTTGTGTCAGGTCAACAGGAACACACAAGGGAGACAATACATCTATGGTGGCACTGGGGAAGCTAAGACCGACTACATGATCGAGGATAAAGCAACATCTAGAATGCCACTTGAGCGTCCACCTGATCGATGGACTTCACGCATGCGTGAATCATCAGGAAAACCACTGGTTGCTTCTCTAACTTAATTCGTCACTTAATTACGTGAAAAGGACCATTAAGTCATTTGAGTGAAAAAGCGCGAGCCACTCAATTAAGAGCCAGTTCGGTAACCGCTGTATAAGCAAAATTTTCGAAATTCAGAATTGTGTTTGTCCCGGCATGATGTCTGCCGGAAGCTGAGTTTGAATTCAATCGGTAAGATCATCGTTATCAATCTCCAGCAGTATATACGATAGTTTGACGACTTGCTCGATTGCATAGTGCGCTATAAGTACTTAATATCATGCATCCTGATGGGCCTGCGCATATATGGCCCCCCGCTCAGCCCCTTCTCAACCCTGTGATTGCTAACCCCCTGATCCCACATGAGCGCCTTCTGACTGCTCACCGCATTCGGCCAACTGACCAGCATCTGATGCTAGTGACAGTCCGTCAGCGAATGCTTTGTTACATTGTCCTCCTCATCAGTATCCTTATTTCTGCTACCACACAGCTGGTTCTCACACAAATTCCCCGAGTCCCCGAGCCATATCATACTTCGGCACTCTCTGGCCATGAATGGGTCATCAAGCTCATCGTCGGTCATCCCAAACGAATCCATTGTGAGCTCGGGGTGCACGTCCACGTGTTTGAGGGATTGATCATTGAGCTCCGCACCTTTGGTCACACGAATTTGTGATACGTCTCACTCGAAGAACAACTCGCTATCTTTCTATACTCCTGCGTGACAGGATTGACGATCCGACATGTTGGTGAGCGCTTCCAGCGTTCAAATGATACGATTTCTCGGTACGTTTATTTGTATTTTATAAGAATTTATTGGTTCTAACACCTTTATAGCTATTTTCGCAAGATGCTCGACATATTTGCGTCACCCCCATTCTACAGCAAATATGTATCCTTCCCTGGTGACGATTTTCCTGTCCCCACACAAATACGCAACAATCCGAAATGCTGGCCTTATTTTAGGGGCGCTATAGGAGCACTGGACGGCAGCCACATTCACGCATTCCCTCCCGCAGCTGAGCACCATGTGTATCACAACCGCAAAGGATTTGTATCGCAGAATTGCCTTTTTGCATGTGGATTCGACTTGCAGTTCACATACTCATTGACCGGCTGGGAAGGGTCCGTGATGGATGCACGGCTTTGGGATCAAGCGCTCGAAGGTGGGTTAAAAATTCCCGCTGGTAAATACCTTCTCGCAGATGCAGGATTTCCTTCCTGCAAACAACTCCTGATTCCATACCGCGGTGTTCAATACCACCTGGCTGAATGGGGGCGTGCCAATGTCAGGTAAGTGTTTCACTCGTTTCATATTTAAATCAAACTAATTTATTTTCAGACCTGTCAATAAGGAAGAGCTGTTTAATCTTCGCCACTCCTCAGCACACAATATCATTGAACGAATCTTTGGCGTCCTCAAACAACGCTTTCGCATTCTGCTCTTATCCCCGGAGTACAAGATGGATATACAAGCCCGCATTCCAGCAGCACTATGCACCATTCACAACTTCATCCGGATTCATGACCCGGCCAAAGACCCTCTGCCGCCGATGAACGTTGTCAACGACAACCTGAGCCATCAAGGATATGTTGCGGTGGATGAGAATGGGCCACAAGTACAAGCTGCAAATGCACACCGTGACCGTATCGTGACACACATGTGGGAGGACTATGAGGCGTTCTTACGTGAACAAGACTTGGAAGGCATTGATCACATCTTGGATGTTGATCTTAGTGAGGAAGACGAGGGCGAAGATGATCTCTATCATGGGCGCGAGGGCGATGAGGAGTACAAGAATGACATGTAGTACATTCGTGATATACATAGCTAGTACAATGAATAGCTAGTACAATGAAACCTTGATGTGAGAATGAAACACGATGATTGAAACGAGACGCAGGGCTACAAACAAATGAAGGGACAAGCGCGAGGAAGTAAGAGCTACATCATGGGGTTTTCTTGTTTGGCGCGGGCAATTATAGAATGTAAGAATGCCATGCGCAGTTCAGGATCCTCGATATCATTGAAGGTATCACATGCCGCTGGGCTATTCATGAATATGTTGATGGCAACCACCTTGTCCTCCTTTGAAAGCTCCGGTTCTGACTGCATGCTCTTGAGCGCACGTGACCTACTATCAGCCACACGAGTCTCTTTGGAAGCAGAAAATGATGTGTTGAGTGAATCCGAGAGGTGGTTGATAGTTCCCTGAAGGTTCATCAACACAGTGGTGTTGGCAGTGTCTTGAACAGTAGTCTTCTTGCTCGTGCTTGGGTGTGTCTTGCCACTCGTTGTTGACAGCCTTGGCTTCTTCTCTGATTCCGGCCTTGTCAATTGTGAGACCGAAGTGTAGGTGGTCGAAGGGGGAGCTGAATGACTGTGAGTCATTTCTGCATGTGAGCGCTTGCCAGTGCTCGAGCCTGAGGACATGGGTGCAGACTTAGCGGGGGCAGACATGGGTGCAGACATAGGGGGGGCAAACATAGGTGCAGACATAGGGGGGGGGCAGACATAGGTGCAGACATAGGTGCAAACATAGCGGGGAGAGACTTATAAGGGGCAGACATAGCGGGGGCAGACAAGGTGGAGGTAGAAGCACGGGAAGACATAGTAGGAGGGGCTGCCATTGTAGAGCTGCCATAGTCTTCAAATGCAGGATTGGGGGGAGGGGGAACACCCCAGCTGATCTCTGGCTGGGCCATGCTAGGAATGAGGGGAATAAATTGATGCTGGTACATGGCACCAACGCCACTGTCATTGGGATTGCCATCACGATTGACATCTGACATACTGTCGTCAGTGCCGTAGGGTGCGCTGCTAGTACTGGCAGCTGGGGGTGGTTCGTTTGATGATGATGAGGCAGGGTTATAGGCAGCAACACCTCGTGCGGAGCTGTGACGGGGCAGAATTTCTTCCATCTTGGAATGGTATGGCCAGCCGCAGTTTTTGAAACTCTTCATGGGGAAGTTGGGCTGTAAAGACAAAATAAGTGTCAGATCCAACAGATACCTAGGCAATATCTCTGCATACCTTCCTGCTAACATACTCCTCCCATATAGCTTCAGCGGCGGGCCCCTCAATGTTGGCCCTGCGCTCATTGTCCCAATGACAGCCTGATTTGTGATGCCGATATGACTCGATGGCGTTGTAGATCTGCTTTAACTACATCACTAAGATCAGTATAGCCATAGTGATCGATGAGAGATAACATACCATTCCCCATTTATTCATACAATGAGCCCCAGTCTTCACAGGCTCAACTGTCCTCAAGCTCTCAATATATTTTGCAGCTTCGTTGTATGTCACTTTCTTGAAGCTCGTGCCTGCCATCGCTGATTTGACTGAGATAAGATATGTGAGGAAGGAGTTGATTTCAATGGGGTTCCACTGGGCTTTAGGCTGAGCCTGCTGAGTACCCTTTCGTGTCATCACAGCTACTTGTAGCTGGGTACAGAGGATGACAATAGCGACCACGAGCCAGACTTGCTGGCGCTGAGGACCACTAGGGTGACATTTGAGAGTCATGGTCAGAAGAAGAGACACTTCAAACTCAGCTTCTGGCAGACATCATGCCGGGACAAACACAATTCTGGATTTCGAAAATTTTGCTTATACAGCGGTTACTGAACTGGCTCTAAGCCCACTCCATCTCTGAATTTTCGCTTATTTCACACTAATTTCACTTAAAAAACCACATAAAGCAGCCTGAAATTCATAAAACAAAGGGGGCATGTGGGGAGAATTGAGCAGTGGTGGTGGCAGCAAAAATGATAGCAGAAATTTTGATAGCAGCAGGACTCAGAGTTCAGCATAGGACAGTGATATTTGTGTGAAGAAAATCCTATAGCCATGGATATCAGTGGGATGAAACCTGAATGATAATCACTAACAAAGCATAGCACACTCATTGTCCTCAGACTCCTCATCATCAAGTGAGCCATGTAGTGTGTCCATCATGTCATTTTAGGTAGTACAAGCACACACCATCTGTATTGTGGTCTCTACATACCCAGCAGGCTTGCTTGAGATAGACTTGATGAATGAGGTAGTGACTTTAGTCCAGTGAGCCTCTGAAAATAAGAATGGGGCATTGATCATCTTTCCAGTAGTTTTGTTGAGGACTTTTGGTAGCTTGATGGCAAGTTTACCTTGTGACCCAGACACCAAGACTTGCTTGACTTTCAAATCATTTTCTGTGAACATATTGAGGGCACACTTGATCTAAAAAAATAAGTGCAAATTAAACTGTCTAAAAATAAAACTTACAGCTGTGGTAGAAAGGGCAATAATGCCCAACATCCCACCTATTGTGAATGCATGCATGTCAAGTTTGGGAACCTCCACATACCCATTGATGGCATTGAGATGCATTATGCCTAACAACTGCAAAATGAAGGGAGAATGGTATGTTGTGAGGGGACTTGGCTTCTCAGGGTCCTCAAACAAGAATGCATAACCTACAATCAAAGATTTGGTGAGTTGAACAGGATCACAGTTGGAATTGTGTCAAGAATTCCAGGATGATGACTACAGTGTAAGACCACTGGTTGACACACCACTGTTCCTTGACACACTCAGCCATAACTCATTAAATTAATGTTTGATACACCTTGAGATTCAGTATTTAGGTCTACAGATACATCTAGTAGGCATAGAAATTTTTTTGACCAATCTCACTGAGCCATTTTTATACATGGACAAATTCTTACTGAAATGTGGCTCAAAATGGAGCTTCAACTTTGTAAAGTCAGTGTGCTGGGCAATACAGGTTATCATATTGCTGCAAAAACTACTTTGGTAAGTAGGTGACACATTTACTTAAGTGTAGACTGCAAATTGTGGCAAAAGAATTGATATTTCATTGAGTTCAAATGAAAATTATGCAGACTTGGAGGCCACTGGAGTATGACACAGCAAAGCACTCAGGGGTGTGAGAACCACAAACATGTCAATCAATGCATAAATGATGAACATGCTTGAAATTCCCAGCCACATTTCCATCCATAGTGTTGTTCTATTCCTGCTAAAATGGTCAAACATGCAAAATCCAATTCTGTGAAGAAGCAAGACAAGCACCATACTGCTGCCTTGTCTATGGCAGATGCATTAGCAGCATATACTGCAGAGCAGGCCAAACCAGAGAAAGATTAAAAGGAATAAGTTGCGACCTATTGCACATCAGTATGGTGTTCCATTCAAGACACTCTCATGATGTTATCACAATAAGCAGTCAATTTCAGAGTTTAATGCTACAAAACAGAAGCTAACAGTAGCTGAAGAATGAGTAATTGTTGACTTCATCATTCAATCTGCAGACTGTGGCATCCCTCTCACACACAACATTGTTAAGAATGCTGCAAATGAAATCCTTCAGTCTCAACTCAGTGATGGATTTGAGCCTGTTGGAGTTAATTGGTGTCAGTGCTTCCTCACAAGACACAGTGATAAGATACAGACCCTCTGGAGCACACCACTTGATACACAGAGGGCCCATTCACTAAAGCTGGTCACAGCTGAGCATTGGTTTAACCTTGTGGAGAAGCATGGCATTGTAAGAAAGGATGGACAACCTATTCAAAAAGGAGATAAGTATGCAATGGATGAGACAGGTAACACACCAGGTGACCAGGGTTCTCACTGTGTCATTGGAAGGAGAGGCACAAAAACACAGCACAAACAAGGTGGAGCACTGGATCATGAAAATGTCGCCTCCATTGTCATTATTTGTGCAGATGGAACTGCATGCTCACCAATAGTCATTTTCAAGGGCAAGAACATGTTGAGAAGTGGGGTGACAATAATGTTTCAAAGGCTTCATGAGTAACCCCCCATTCAAACATAGACATGGAGCTCACCACTCATAGGATTGCTGTCTCCCCAAATGGTCGGATAGATGGTAAGTTAGCAGATGGCCACACCCGAATCTTGATTGTTGACAGTCACAGCTCTCATTACATGCCTGCCTTTCTTCATTATGCCTGCAAGAACAACATTGAAATTCTTGGCTACCCACCTCATTGCACACATGCACTCCAAGGCCTCAATGTTGTCTGCTTTGCATGGTTTAAGGAAGCCTGGAAATCCGAAATAAATAGCTTTGAGAAGACATAACAACAGAAGGTTAACAAAGGAAGCTTTGTTGAAGTCTTTAGGAATGCTTTTTTAAAGGCATTCACACCCATGTTGATCAAGGCAGCACTTGCAGCTACTGGAATCTACCCATTTAACTGGTGCCATGCACCAAACATGTTTGGTAGTGAGAACATGGCTTTTTATGAAGGACACCATTCCCCATATCACTCTTTATGTTCCTCTTCTTTCAATTCCCTTCTTCTCCCTTAATTTTGTGATTTTCAAGTGATTTTCAATAGTATTATGGCATTCCACATTATTACAGCATACTACGGTCAACAAGGTCAATTCACTTTCCCCATTCACACACTTCCAATGCTCTCCCATCTTCACCCACTACTCTCCCAGACAACCTCAAACACCAGCTAGATCATGCTATGTTGCACCAATACTTCGAAAACTGCATCTTTATTCACCCTGCCCTCATCTCCCTATCATTTCCAATCCTCTTCAGCAGCTTATATTCAGCAACACCATTCAAACCATTATCCACTTGCACCTCACCTCCATGATCACTGTGGACACTGTTGGAATCCGAATTGTCTGAGAATGAGCAGGAGAGCTAATCCTTTATGGGTGAGCATAACCCAAAATGAGACGAATGAGCGATGTGTTTGAAATCAGCCAAGAGTGTTCAATATATCATCTGTCTATTCCTTCATTACTGAAATTTTCCCCATCTCTATGTTAGCTAGTATAAAGCATTGAGTAGAATCTCCCTCACATTTCAGTTCAAATATGAGACTGAGATGTGAGTACTTACATATTTCTTTACTGTACATTTAGCTAACAACATCATAGTTTATCATTGTTGTTCTAGGTACTTGCATAGCACAAGAGTTCAAATACAAGACTGAGATTTTATTGTCATTGTTCTAGCATCCTCATCCCTCTGTCATAACCTATCATGTTAGACACCATGTCATTCCATCCTCACCACTCACCAGATATTGCAAACAACCAAGTCAATCTATCACCATGCAGATGACCACCCTTTATCATGCTGGGGAATGGTCTTACAGACTGTATATATCCCGTGGTCACTGCATGTTGACATTCTGCACCAACAACCACATGCTATCTCTGCAGCAGAGCATTGGATCATCACACCATCATGGCATCATCACTCCATTCCATTCCCCACAGCCCATATGCCACATCACTGCCATGTCACAGCTCTTGCATCATCACCACACAGCACTTTGTCATGCTTGCATAGCAATTGGTCATGGTGACTCAGGAGGATTTATCATCATTGGTCATGGTTTGTAATGGTCACAGCCTTGCTTTATCATCGCTTTTTCATTCCCTGACTCATTCTTCATCCTTATGACTCATTCTACATTCTTATGATTCATTCCATTCCCTCCTTTCATTGCCTTACTCATTGCTTTACTCATTGCCTGGAACATTGCTTTGCATATGCAGGTGTATGCAGGTACTATACTCTATATAAACCCTGTACCTTAGCTACAGAATAACCAACTACTTCAGTTCCCATTTCATGTCCAGTTTTCTCTGAAGCCTCAGTTGTGTAAGGGTTCCATATCCTCTATGCCCTGACCATAGCTTCACAGAAAGACATATGGACTCAGGTCTCGTCAGCCACGTCACTCAATGATGCGAAGAAGCATCATGCTTCACATCAGAGTCACGTAGATACAATCTCTTTTTCTTACCATCATTATCTCATTGTCGTCAACATTCAGCATGGCTCTTCAGTCATCGTTACATGACACCCTTGCCATCACCAATTCTTGGACCCTTTTCTCTCGTTACTATTTCCTATTCTCACCTCACCACACCAAGAATGGTCAAATGCACTATGAAACTCTCGTCACCCCTGTTCAAATCATTTTGCTTACAAGCACCATTCATTCAATACTCTCATACTTTCTTTCACGTTCGCTAGCTCTACCCTGTCAGGATCGCCGCCACTCACTTTCCATCTGCATTCTCACCTAATCGTTTGGTCTAGACATACCCGAGGACCCTTAGTGCCTCACCTTTTAATACACCCCATGTACATTGCGTCGAATAAGAATCCATTGTCCCCCGTTTTTTATTCACACAGCCAACCGTTATAACCTAACCTCTCATTTATAAGGACAGATCCTTTACTAGCAAATGCACTCTCTTTGTCCTTGTCTCAAGCCAACAATCCCCTTTGAGCTTGATCCAGCCTTACATATTGGAGCCCACCACGAGGGGATTGTTTTAACATCCCTTTGCACTTCAAGTTGGATTCGCGGATCTTATACTGATCTTCTAGTCTGACTTGTGCAATACCCAGTTTTCTAACCACTATTATAATAATCATTTCCAAATATTACCATCCTAACATGCAGACTCAGCCAGAACAACAGCCACCTGCACTGGCTATCCTCAAGAAAGCCATTCCTCAAAAGAAGACTTGACCTTGTGCAAATACAATCAATTCCCCTTCCACCCAGGCCTTAACTGGAGCAACTTCCCTCACACTTCCCCACACGCCAGTTCACCACAAACCTGTCCACACAAACACAGATACTTCGGAGGGACAAACCAAATCTTCACTCTCGGATGACGATACCATAGGACGACTCCCCCAAACAAGTTCCCTATTCCCCGTCATCCCTCAGCCTACCTTCACCCTTAGACCAGCCATATTTGAAACTGAAACCCCCACTGCCCCTTCCCCAGACGAAAACACACTCCCTGTGAAATCACTCCCTCCTATACCCAAGCCAGACTTTCTCTGCGCTCCAGTACCCCCACCAAACACCCCCATTTCCAATACCACCACACTTCCTAGCGTCCAGGTCGCAGCCCCTGCAGCACCCACACCATCTCAACCATCACACAACTCTACTACTGCAGCACCTCCTGCCTTACCAAACCCATTTACGCACTGCCTTCCCATTGCTTCAACACCATCAAGCATGTCCAATCCATCCAAAGGCATCAACACTATGCCTGGGGCCAACTCCAGCAAAGCCCCATTGTTCAATGGCGAAACATTGGAATTACTAGAGTTTTTTGAACTCTTTGAGGACTTAGCAGATGCCTGTGCACTCACCTCCGGAGAGAAGTGCAAAACAATTGTCCGATATGTAGACCTTCAAACAAAACACTTCTGGGTAACGTTGACAGGATACGAGAGTAAGGACTTTGATGTTTTCAAAAAAAAGCATCCTCACCCAATACTCTGGTGCTGCCAAAGGTCAGCACCATACCATACGTGACCTGGAGCGCAACATCGAGAACAATATTTCAACTGAGACAGAACTCTTGCAGTACTATAGGCAGTTCCATCCTATAGCCCATTGGCTTGTCGCCAACAACAAGATATCGACACGAGAACGCGACCGGTACTTCTGGTAGGGTCTACCGGCCGCCACTCAACGTGCTATCGACAGGCGCTTGGAGCTGAAGAATCCTAGCTACTCGAGAACAGAGACTACGGAATTCGAAGAGGTACTCAAAGCTGGACGTTTCATATTCTCGGACAATGCCTTTGATGTGGACCTTAATGAGCCAATAGCAACCAGGATACGAACTATACGAGAGGGATGAACCATTCGAGCCAAGCCCTCTGTACCATGGGACTCAGATGAAGAAGAAGAAAGAAGAGAGGTATGGAAGGAAGTACATACAAAGCGAGTAGCATTCACGACTCCCCCAAGTCCACTTGCCCCCACTAAAACCACTATTGATGAAGTAGAAGCATTAGTGTGAAAAATGCAGGTCTTGACATCGGCAACGTCGCATACTCAGGATGTTACACCCATCTTGTATGTTTAGCTCCCATAGCGGCGCAAGCGTGGGCCCCTCCTAAATCATGCAAAAACATCGCCAACTCTTCCATTCAGTCTGCCTTACCATACCTCCCTCTTCCACCCATTCACTCTTCCTCAGGTAACTCATCAAGTCTGGTATGCTTCTTTTGTGGAGGGCCACACATCATGCATACATGTTCAACGGCTGGAGAATATTTAAGGGCAGGCAGGATCATTCGCGATGGACCATACTTCACATATCCCGATCACTCTTGTATACAACGATATGGAGATGAGACATTCAAACAAGTAATTGATGCTAGATACGCCTCAGCGCGCTCTCCAATGCCTGCGACAGGATCAAATTCAATTCCCATTGAAACTCCTCGCCAAGATCCCAAACCCCAATCCACTACCTCAGATATCCCTAGCTCCGCCCTCATCACAGAATTGTACTTCCTGCAGTGCCACCCAGTCGTTGAGAATCATGCAGTAATAGTAGCTGTAGAAGAAGAAACGGATGGGCAAGCTGTTGAAGCACTCGCGGTGACATGGTCTAAGACCAAAGCCGCAAACACCAATGAACCACCCTGGACATTCAAACTGCTACCTCCTCACCATCAAAACATGCTGTCTTGATCCCCATTCCCATTCAGACCAATCTCTCCCCATCAACAAGTTCAGTCTCAATTCCCGCTCCCATTCCACCTACCACTGTCTCAATACCTGCTCCCGTTGAGACCATCAAAACTGTCCCCATAGAAACAAAGAAGGAACCAGCATTCAAATATGAAGTGAAAGCTGCCAAACGCCTCTATGAAACCATCCTCAACATGCCCATCCAACATCTGACAATAGCTGACCTTTTGTCAATCAGTCCGGATCTGAGGAAGGAGGCTGTAGAGTACTCACGCACACAGCGCATCCCAATGCCTGCCACTATACATGTCGAGAACACCCTTGCATCTAGTTTGACTAAACCTCCTCCCCTCCAAATTGAACATGCGATGCCCCTACGAGAGATTTGAGTTACACTGAATGGAACACACTCCGAGTTAGGGTTACTGGATGAAGGATCGGAGATCATCGTGATTCAAGAAGATGTCTGGAGGAAGACAAATGCACCTATCAATCAAAACGTTCGCATGCACATGCAGACCGCAAATGGAGGATCTCAGGAGATGGCCGGATGCTTAGAGATGTTGGAAATAGATGTTGAGGGAATTAAGACATGGGCTCATGCGTATGTAGTGCCTGATGCTCCCTATTGTTTACTTTTGGGACAACCATGGCAATGACTAGTTCACCTCTCAAAAGCTGAGGACACTGACAATGTTCATGTTTCAATGCACGACCCTATGGATCCAAATGTCACCAGGACTGTCAAAATCACTCCTCGTCCTTGGCCTCACCCCTCCTTTGCCTTAACAGTGGCAGCGCTCTCGTCCACCCCACCTCAGTCATCATCCTCAGTTTTATCTACCTTGCTCACCTCACTAAGATGCTCAACAGATATTTACCATGCTACCCCCGAATCTCGTCTCTCCTTCTCCTCCTTCGCCAAATTCCTTCTCCAAGCACACTTCGATATCAACCCAATTCGCCATTCCTTCACATATAAGAAAGTCGCTAACAAAGTTAGACCTGTCCCTACTACTATGCTGGCGCATGCGCGCATCATCCGCCAATTCCCAGAAGATCCCCTTTTATCCCTCCCCATCCTCAACCCCATACCCCCAGCATTCACATCAGGCAAACATCTCACACAGCTCCACATGGACGAGCTCGGCATATTTCAAAACACGTTCCTGTGGCCTGAAGAACGCAAACTTGCAGCTCTTGTTTTAAAGAACAATGAATTCACTCTTGCATGGGATGAAACAGAGAAAGGACGTTTCCGTGACGATTATTTTCCGCCCGTCATCATCCCTACTGTTGAACACACCCCTTGCGTACATCGACAGCCACCTATTCCCCCTGGCATTCACAAAGAAGTCAGTCAAACTCATTCAGTCGAAAATCGTGTCAGGAGTTTATGAAGCATCAAACAGTTCATATCAATCGAGATGGTTTTGCGTCACAAAGAAAAACGGATCTGTACATATTGTGCATGATCTTCAGCCCTTAAATGCCATTACTGTCAAGGATGCTGCTACCATGCCCTACGTCGAGTTGTTTGCAGAACAATGTGCAGGGCGTGCTATATACTCCATGATGGATCTCTTCGTTGGCTTTGATCACCGAGCTCTCACAGAGGAGTCACGTGACATTACTACCTTCCAAACACCTCTCAGCACCTTTTGTCTCACAGTACTCCCACAAGGATGGACCGACTCCCCTGCAGTATTCCAGAATGACGTAGCCTTTATTCTACAGGCCGAAATAGAGATCGCGCCAAATTTTCAGGACAACGTGAACATTTTAGGCCCCTGAACTCGATATGAGACGCCTGATGGATTATACAAAGTCATTCCAAAGAACTCAGGGATCTGCAGATTCATTTGGGAACACTGCATCAATGCGAATCAAGTCCTCCACCATCTCAAGCATGCTGGTGCCACTGTCTCTGCGAAAAAGTTATTTCTTTGTGTTCCCCAAGTACTAGTCGTGGGACAGCTCTGTTCTTACGAAGGTTGTACTCCAGACACAGCAAAAATCGCCAAAATTCAACATTGGCCACCTTGCAACATGCACACAGAAGTTTGAGCATTTTTAGGTACTGCAGGTACAATTCGCACTTGGATTAAGGACTATGCATGGATTACTTGACCACTAACTAATCTCACCCATGCCAATGTACCCTTTGCGTGGACCCATGAGATGCAAAAAGCCATGGACAAGCTCAAAACAGCCAGTAATCACTTCCCCCACCATCCAACCTCTCAATTACCTCTCATCCAACAAGGTCATCCTCGCTGTTGACTCCTCATATATTGCATGTGGCTGGATCCTTCTGCAACTCGACAGTGAAGGTCGTCATTGTCCAGCTCGCTTTGGCTCAATTACCTGGAATGAGCGTGAATCTCGCTACTCCCAGGTGAAGATCGAGTTGTACGGGCTATTTCGTGCCTTATGTGCAGCCAAAGTCTGGCTCATCGGACTCAGAACATTTACGGTGGAGGTAGATGCCAAATATATTAAGGGGATGTTGAACAATCCAGATGTCCATCCCAATGCCGCAGTCAACAGATGGATAGTGGGAATTTCCCTCTTCGATTTCAAACTCCGCCACGTCCCTGGTAAATGACATGACGGTCCAGACGGTTTGTCTCGACAACCACGAAGAGACAAGGACTCTAACAATGAAGCCCCAGAAGAGGTAGATGAGAGTATTGATGAGATTCTGGATAGCGGGATATGGGTAGCAAAAGAAGTCGAAGAAGGACTTGTGGAGACGACGAAGAACGCACTTGCAGTTACAACTCTAGCACCTCTACCTGACAACCCCAAGATCCCTTCTGATGATGTTTCTCTACAGCGTGACAGAGACCTCCACATCATCCATTCATTCCTTGACAATCTTTCCTTTCCCTCTACTCTATCCAATGTGGAACGTTCTTGGCTGACAAAGCGTGCTCACCAGTTTTTCATACAGGGACATCGACTTTGGCGAAAGGAACCAAATGGATGTCACCAGTGCTGTTTAATCCTGATCATTTACGCATCCTACGGGAGACACATGATCAGCTAGGACACAAAGGTTTTTACTCCACCAGACGTACCATTACCAATCGATTCTGGTGGCCTGCGCTTGATAAAGACCTCGCATGGTACTTGAAGACCTGCCATCAATGTCAAACACGCTCAGTCGAGAAAGTTGTCATTCCACCCTCTATCACCATCCCCGCGACCCTTTTTGGAAAATGTTCACGGACACGATGCACATGCCCACATCACATGGATTTTCCTTTATTGTCCAAGCATGCTGCTCACTATCTAGTTGGCCAGAATTTAGAATGCTGAGGAAAGAAACTGGCCGCACGTTAGGCACCTTTATTTTTGAAGAGATCCTTTGTTGGTGGGGAGGCATAGAAGAAATAGTGATGGACAACGGAACTCCATTCATCGCAGCACTCGATTGGCTCGCCCAAAAATATCATATTCAACACATCCACATTTCAGCTTACAACTCCAAAGCCAACAGTTTCATTGAACGCTCTCACCGCATGATTCGAGACTCACTGGTTAAAGCATGCAATGGTGATATCACAAAATGGCCCACTCTCGCCCACCATGTCTTCTGGGCAGATCACGTCACAACTTGTCGATCCACTGGGTATTCACCATTTTATTTAGCTCATGGCGTCGAACCTTCACTTCCTTTTGACTTTGTTTTCGCCACCTTCATGCTCCCTGATATCACACGCCTCATCTCAACACACAAGCTTATTGCTGCCCGGGCTCAACAACTTCTCCAGTGCGAAGATGATCTCCAATTTGTGCATGAACGCCTTTCAAAGAGCCACCTCACATCTATCAAGGACTTCAAACAATGTTTTGCCAACGTCATCCACAACTATGCATTCAACCCTGGAGACCTCATTCTTGTCCTCAATAAAAGAATCGAGGCAGCATCTAATGCAAAATGCAAACCTCGGTACTTCGGACCCATGGTCGTCATTTCACGCTCTCAAGGAGGATCGTACCGTCTCACTGAAGTTGACGGCAGTATATCAAAACTCAAATTTGCTGCATTTCGTCTCATTGTGTATCACCCTCGTTCCCCTTCCTCCATTGAAATCACGCAGTTCATCGACCCTCAAGCACTCATCGGCAATGACAACGACAAACAAATTTAGATGTGTTGTTTCCTTTTATTTTCACTTCTACTCTATTTTTTTCTATCTTATTATGCATTACACCATTTTAGTTATATTGTTGGTAGACCGACCGAGGGCGGTCAATATTTGAAGTAGGGAGGGGATGTAAGGGTTCCATATCCTCTATGCCCCAACCATAGCTTCACAGAAAGACATACGGACTCAGGTCTCGTCAGCCACGTGACTCAATGATGCAAAGAAGCATCACGCTTCACATCAGAGTCACGCGGATACAATCTCTTTTTCTTACCATCATTATCTCATTGTCGTCAACATTCAGCACAGCTCTTCAGTCATCGTTACACGACACCCTTGCCATCACCAATTCTTGGACCCTTTTCTCTCATTACTATTTCCTATTCTCACCTCACCACACCAAGAATGGTCAAATGCACTATGAAACTCTCGTCACCCCTGTTCAAATCATTTTGCTTACAAGCACCATTCATTCAATACTCTCGTACTTTCTTTCACGTTCGCTAGCTCTACCCTGTCAGGATCGCCGCCACTCACTTTCCATCTGCATTCTCACCTAATCGTTTGGTCTAGACATACCCGAGGACCCTTAGCGCCTCACCTTTTAATACACCCCATGTACATTGCATTGAATAAGAATCCATTGTCCCCCGTTTTTGATTCACGCAGCTGACTGTTATAACCTAACCTCTCATTTATAAGGACAGATCCTTTACTAGCAAATGCGCTCTCTTTGTCCTTGTCTCAAGCCAACAATCCCCTTTGAGCTCAATCCAGCCTTACAGTTGGCTTCACATTTTTCAGTCCTCCACGTCATTCTGGACCTTGTTCACCTGAAACATTGTCCCACTGTTATATGTCTCTTCAAGCCAAGCCTGATTCATTCCAGTCAGCTGCCTGTGTGCAGTACTTCACTTTCTTCACCCTCCAACTCCCACACTCATAAACCCCTCACACTCAAAGTGTGTGGCGCACTACATGGGTCAGGCCACCCAAATTGAACAACTACTGTACCCAGTGCTTCTCAGCAAAAGGACTATTGAGCAGTAGCATTGTTTTTGGTTTGTTGTTTTGTTGAGGTTTTCAGCAGACCGACAATGAAGATCAACACCAGCAGCTCAAAAGAGCTAATCAAAGTGTTCAAGGTCAAAATTGCACCATGATTCAAAATAATGGATCTAGGACCTTATTAGCTGGTTATCTGGCATGAAAGTCACCCAAAATCATGAAGCATGCACCATCTCATTGTCCCAAGAGTCCTTCATTGATGCGAAACCTGCAGCAGTACCCATGGATCCAAGTGTCCAGTATACAACAGATCAATCACCTACCACGACAGCACAAATCACTGAGATGAAATGAGTCCTGTTCCACTCAGCACTTGGATCCCTGATGTATCTGGCCATGGGAACGTGCCCAGACAGACATAGTGTTTGCTGTCTTGACACTTGCACAGTTTGCAGACAAGCCAGGGTGGACACACTGGGAGGGAGTCAAACAGATCCATCACTATCTGTTGGGAACAAGGAAGTTGGGACTCACCTATGGGACTAACAGTGCTGGATTAGTTGGGTACACTGATGCTGATGGCACCAGTCAAGAGCATAGACATGCCATAACCGAATTTGTATTTTTGGTGGACGGTGGCACAATATTGTGGGGCTCAAGGAAGCAGGAGCTAGTAATGCTGTCAATGGCCAAATCAGAATTTGTAGCAGCTATTCACGCAGTCTGATGCAGCTAAAGAAACCCAATGGCTTTGTCAACTCATTGGAGAGGTCTTTTGACCATTACAACACCCCATGACACTATACAGTGATAATCAGTCAGCAATCACACTCACAAAAGATGGAAGTTATCATGCACGCACCAAGTACATCAATATTCAATACCATTACATCTGTTTTTGTGTTGAGGACGGCTCCATTCAACTCCTGTACTGTCCCACATCAGCAAAACCCTAATTGGGTATACAGGGATGTCCCCATATGGATAGCACTGTGTAATGCTGTGTAGCACTGTGCAGTGCTGCCTATATGGGGACTTCAAATAAGTGTTTTGCTGATGCACTGAAAATATGGTTACCAATACCCTAACAAAGGCCCTCCCAAGTGTCAAGGCAAAACACTTCACATATGAGCTAGGTCTGCAAGTCATCATTTGAGAGGGAGTGTTGGAAGTTGGTACAAACAACGATAATTGTTATCATCACACGTGACTACTTACTTACATAATCATGTTTGTTTATTTTCTGTTCTTCGTACTCAACACACTTTTAGTTGATATTCCCTAGTAGCTAGTAGATAGATGAATCTCAGTCTGGTAGAAAGGACTCTATTGTCAAATCAATGTACCTAGTAGATAGATGACTATAAACTTGTTAAGTAAAAATGCAAGATTGTAAAGACGGCGCTACTCACATCTCAGTCTGGTAGAAAGGACTGAGATGTGTGGATGCAAGACTCAATATTTCATAGTATGTGGCTTAGAGACGAAAAATATATGTAGTATAGGAATGAGATATTGTCCAGTATGAGCTGATGTCAAAATGTTGCACACTCACACTGGAATTGGTTAAGCTTGTATTGTACTTATTGATTGGTCGTGCTCTTGTCAGCTTTCTTAGATTCCAACACTCCCCCTCAAGCACAACCAAGGCTCATCAAAGTGCACAACTTCTGAAGGTGAGGGTGAGGTAATGGCTTCATAAAGGCGTTGGCCACATTGTTGTCCATTGGGCAGTAGGTAAGACTGAATGTTCCGTTCTTGATGTGCGCTCTGATGAAGTGGTAGCGAAGATCGATGTGTTTGGTGCGGAAATGGAATTTCACGTTGGATGCAAGAGCTATGGCGGCTTGATTATTGCAGTAGACAGGAGTGGGGAGAGTGCCTTGTAGAGTTCCTCAATGAGTAGTTGGAGGTACAGTACCTCTCTCGCTACAGTAGTTAGCACTATGTACTCTGCCTCTGCTGTAGATAGGGCAATCAAGGGTTGTTTTCAGGCGCTCCACACAATGGGTCCACTGTTCAGCAAGATGATATAGCCGGACATGGAATGACGGTGGGGCCACGATGCCCAGTCTGCATCAACATATGCCTCTAGGCTGGCCTCAGTGCCTCCCAGGGTGAGTTCCATGTCTGCAGTGGCCTTGAGATAGCGCATGACACGCTTTGCGGCTTCCCAGTGTGCTCTTCCAGGATTTCTCATGAATTGGGATATTGTAGCGACTGAGAAGGAGATGTCAGGCCTGGTACTCGTGGCTGTGTACATCAGCGAGCCAATTCCTCGCTGGTATGGGACATTCTCCATGACTTTGTGTTCTTGGTGGGTCTCAGGGCATTGGTCGGCGGATAAGGTGGTGCATGCTTCCATGGGCATCTGAGCCGACTTGGCGTCAGTGAGATTAAACCGTTCCAGGATGGTGTTGACATACGCCCTCTGAGAGAGTGTGATAGTGCACACAGCACGATTACATGTCACCTTCAGCCCAAGTAGCCAGTTGAGTTTGCCAAGGTCTGAGATTTCGAAGTGTCGGCGAATCTGAGTTTTGAAGTTGTGGATGTGGGAAGTGTGATTGGAGGTGATGGCCATGTTGTCTACAGGGACCGTGATGATGGTGTGCTCATCCTGTGTGCGCTTGTAATAGACTGCCTGGTCCACCTGCAAACGAACAAATCCCATCTCACGGAAAACTCCAGCCAACTCTTCAGCCCACTCATAACCCACCTGCTTCAGCCCCGGCAAACTTCTCCTCAGCCTCAATACCTTCCTCTCCTGCCCGTCCTTCAAGTACCCAGGCGGTGGCCTCATGTAAATCTCTTGGATCTTGGCATAGAGGTATGCACTTTTGATGTCCACCTGGTGGATCTCCCAGTCCCGCTGCACTGCCATCACAAGGACAGTTCAGATGGTTGTCATGTTGGAGGTGGGTGCAAACATGTTGAAATAGTTGACTCCAAATTGCTGATGTTGGCTGTTGGCCATGAGGTGGGCACAAAGCTTAAGCTTCTCCCCACTGGGGCCACGCTTAGTCACTAGAACAAAGTGGCAAGGGACTATGTTAGCACGTGACGGTGCATCAGTAATTTCCCATGTCCCAAGTTTCTCCAGCTGACTAATCTCGTAATCCACTGCTTCCTGCCACTCAACACCATCTGGCCCATTCAGCACCTGCTGCAACATCGGCTCTGGTTGGACAGCTGCCATAGCCAGGTAAGGCGCATATTTGTCTAGCAAGTCTGACTCCTCTGTTTGCAGGCCTGTTACTGCTATGATGGCTCTCTCCCCCTGGTTGAGAGTCCTGTAGTATCCAGGTGGAGGGCGAGTTCTGGTGGAGTGAGGTTCCTCTGGTGGAGTTTCTGTGGGTTGGTGTGGGATAAGCGGTGTTACCCGTTGGGTTGGGGAGTGGTGGCGGATTGTTCTGGACAAATGTTGCTGGTGCATATGACTCCCCCTCGTCCAACACATCTGCCACAACGACCATGGCAGGTGCGAAACTAATGTTCCGCTCAACAGATACCCACCGTTTCAATGTCCAGTACACCCTAAACCCCTTGCTCAACTCATCCACCCCCACAAACTTCGCCTCTTCAGCTCTCACCTCCAGTTTCCCAGCATCCTCCAACCACACGTATATGGCCAATCCAAACTCGTGGGCATGCGGTAGGTTGGGCTTGATCTTGTTGACCAGCTTGAACGGTGTTGTACCTGGGATTGCCCTCGATGGCAACCAGTTCTTCAGCCATGTAGCATAGCTGACTGCCTCTGCCCACAAGAACTTTGGCAAGTCCTGCCCCAGGAGCATGGCACGCGCATGTTCCACCCAATGTGCGGTTGAGCCATTCAGCGACTCCATTCTGCTGAGGTGAGTGATGAACTGTGAGTTGGCATTGGATGCCCTGCTGATCTAGGTACTTATTGAACTTGTCTCCCAGGTACTCCCCACCTCTGTCTGATCGCAGCTTGCATATGCGGGTGTTCAGGACTTGTCAGCCAACCCAGGCCTTGTACGTTTTGAAGGCTGACAACACCTTGGACTTCGCCTTGAGGAAGTATAGCTTGGACTGGTGGCTGTAGTCGTCAGTGAAGCTGACATAGTAGCTGCACCCCCCAATACTCTCTGTCTGGGCTGGCCCCCATAGATCTGAGTGTACGAGTTCGCCATAGTTAAGTGCCCGGTTCTTGGACTCATCAGGAAACAGTTTGCATGCTGACTTCACCTTGATGCATGCCTCACAGAATTCAGCACTGGAGCTCATATTGAGCTGCACATCCTCAATCAGCCCCTTCTTCACAGTGTCTGTCACCGCGGCTTGGGATACGTGGCCTAGTGCCCTGTGGAGCTCATTGGCGGTGAGTTTGGACTTCACTATGTTGGCATGGTGTCTGGGCTGATTCACGATGCTGTAGAGGCCCTCAACTTGGGGAATTTCCACAATAACTTCGTGTTTCAGCCCCCCAGCAAGTATCTTGCACATCCGGCCCTCAAACAGCACTGCCATTCCTGCTGCTGCGATTTGATTTGTCGATATGAGGGTGAACACCATGTCTGGGGCATAGAGGGTGTTTTTGAGGGTGACTGTGGTACATTTATTGCCTAAGGGCAATTCAACCTTGACATCTCCCTTGCCTACAGCACTAAGGGTGGACCCATCTGCGGTGTGCACCTCCTGGGGAGGAATCTCTATGAAGTTGGAGAATTTCTCCTGGTCAGGGCAGAAGTGAGAGGTGGCGCCGGAATCCATGATGGTGCCTCGACGGTCCACTGGAATGTTCAGCCCTCTTGCAACGCTGGCCAGGGACGACATAACAAATGTGTACTCGTCCTTGGCGTCTGATTTGGCTGCAGCATTTGCACCGTGTTTCTGGGGGCATTGACCTCTCCTCACCTTCTGCTTTGGCCCCTGACCTTCCTTCCCCCCACCTGGCCTCCAGCAATCTGACTTGTAATGGCCTTTGCGCTCGCAATTGTAGCAAACAGCTTCTGGGTTGGATGGCATGGTGGTAGTGGATCCGTGGGGTCTATTCTGCCCTCCCTTTGCAGCAAGGGCAGTATTTCCTCCTCTCTTTGTTGTGTGCCAATTGGTAAGTTGCCGATGTTCGTATTCCTTGGTGATGACACTGATTAGTTCATTGGGTGAGAGGGGTTTCTGTAGGATTTTCACCATGGCATTCATGGACGAGAGCAGGGGGCGGTAGGACTCTGGAAGGGATCTGAGGAGTATGGCATGGAAGTCTCAATCGTCAAGAGCAGTTCCCATGCCTGTGAGGGATTCCCTCAGGCGCAGAAGCTCTGAGAAGTGAGCCTTCACATCTCCTCCCTCCTTGCACCTCATGTCTTGTAGACGTCTCCATAGGTCAATCTGGACGAGCTCCATCTTCCCCTCGTGGATGAGACATATCTCAGCCCACACTTTGGATGCACCGTCAAGCCTCTGGACGTGCAGCAGGAGCCAATCAGTAATGGTACTGAATATTTGCTGTTTTACAAGTGAATCTTTCTGATAGTACTCATCGATTTTCTTATCTAGCTCTTCAATCTCCATTGATGTGGGCACTGAGCCATCGGGCTTCTTTAGTGTGCTCGTCTTCGGGTTGATATCAAACGGGGTGGGTTTGACTGCCCAACCATCGGTATACTGCATCAATCCTCGGGCACCTATAGCCGTTAACATTCATTCCTTGTAGGTTATCCAGTTTGAGCCAACTTCGGCAAGCTTCGGAACGTTAAACAGACTAGATGTGGTGCTGGGGAGCGTGTTATCCATGATCAAGGCAGGGCTCATAACCTTTTAGTTGATATTCCCTAGTAGCTAGTAGATAGATGAATCTCAGTCTGGTAGAAAGGACTCTATTGTCAAATCAATGTACCTAGTAGATAGATGACTATAAACTCGTTAAGTAAAAATGCAGGATTGTAAAGACGGCGCTACTCACATCTCAGTTTGGTAGAAAGGACTGAGATGTGTGGATGCGAGACTCAATATTTTATAGTACGTGGCTTAGAGACAAAAAATATATGTAGCATAGGAATGAGATATTGTCCAGTACGAGCCGACGTCAAAATGTTGCGCACTCACACTGGAATTGGTTAAGCTCGTATTGTACTTATTGATCGGTCGTGCTCTCATCGGCTTTCTTGGATTCCAACACACACCTCAGTTGCTTGTATAGACAACTGAGTTTATATCTTCTATACTTCCTGTGCATATATATGTTATATTATTGTAATGATGATTGTGTGCATTTGAATTCTAAATTTATTGGCTTGGACTTGTAAAATTTTGAAACACATTGTATTGAATCATCGAAGTACTACTAGGATATAATACAGTATATCAATTAAAATGTGCAAAGTCCTGCAGGCCATGTAGAACTATGAGCGACTGGATACCTTGTGGTCCGAGTGCACTGGGACCTTGGCGGAACTGTAGAGTCTGTGACTGGCTGCACAAGAACACGATTTTTGTGCTTCCTGTGGGAAAAGTTGTAGTTTACTGATAAGTTCTCACAATATGCTAACAGCCAGTAGATACATTGTTCTTCTACTAGCTCCCTCTTCCATATGCCTGCTTGCCTCTGATTATCAGAGTGCACATCACATTACAAATATGGAGACCCTTTGGCTGATTTTTCGCCCTTTTTATTGCAATCATGGTCACCAGCCCACTTACCACCATCTGCTGCAAGGCTGCTACTACCTGTGAGTGTCAAATTTGTAAGACCATAGACTGTACTACATAGCATGTCCAATTAATAGTAGCACATAAAATTACTATAGGGCAAAGTTACACCTAAAGTCAATTCCAAAGTCAAAGTCAAAATCAAAGTTTACTACCACACCTTCCATATTTGGTAAGATCAAGGTCAAAATCAAGTTCTTTGCGTTCAAATAATTCAATCCAGCTTGAAGAGGGTTGCATGTTTGATTAAAATCGGCTTCAATTTTGGCATCGAGGTTAACTTGAAGACGTACGTTGGCCCTTGACCGTATACACTGTCATTATGCGTTGCCACGGCTCACGGTTGTGCATGTCCGGGAGTTCCGCCATATTTTGCCTGGGAGGTTCTATCACCTGCCTGGCTGTGTCAGTTCTGCCTACAACCCTAGCCAAGGGTCTAACCATCAACGGTGATGGTACTTGAATAAATTGATGCACCTTACCATGTGACATTTGATGGTTTTACATTTCAGGGACCAGATCACAAGAAGAGACAACTTTGTCTGACTACGGGAGGCTACTGGACCAGAAATCCAAAGGCGTCAAGGACGTGCAGCAGAAGACCACTCACGTCGACCACATGTTGGATCATTGTAAGTACGACTTTCAGTCCCAAAATTCATGACTTAACGATCGATACGGAGTGCTTGTAGTTGGTTCAGCTACTTTCAATTGGTTACTCTAATGTGTCAACGCAATTTGTCGCTTGCCACAATGTATCCCCTCGCACCCCAAAGTTGAACTTGGACAGACGCTGGTGGAGTGGCACACCCAGAAGCTCATTAAATCCACGATGTGTGGGGTTTACATATTCATGCACGGCTGGGGCTCGCCGAAGGTAACCATTCACCCTGGCAGATGCATTGGCCTCGTGTTCGGGTTACGCTTATGTATTATATTTCATATCACGCATTCATCTTATATATATACCCTGCTCCAGCCCATCGCATTTCCACTCTACACCTTATCTACAATGTCCACGCTACCACATCCTTGGTGGAAATCTGCAACCGTCTACCAGATTTATCCAGCATCGTTCCTTGATGCAAACGGTGATGGGACTGGCGATCTCGCAGGCATCACCGCCAAACTCGACTATCTCAAGGATCTCGGTGTGGACGTTATATGGCTGAGCCCGATTTATCGCAGCCCATTGGCTGATATGGGCTATGATATGTGAGCGCTAATTGTTACTTTTTGGTTCTGGTACTTGATGCTTTAACCGCAACAGCTCGGACTATGGGAACCTTGATTCGCGCTATGGCACCCTCGAGGATTGGGATCGCCTTCTCGAAGGCGTGCACGCACGGGGGATGAAGCTTATGTATGCATCATTCAGGCCCTAGCCTGTGTCTTGGTATTAATCTGATTATTTTTTGACAGGATGGATCTGGTGGTGAATCATACATCCGACGAGGCAAGCCCCCTCATGATCACCTTCTATCTTTCCCGGCTTACGATATGCCTCCTGTTTCTACCAATTTCTTACAATCTTTGGACTAATCACATACATATCGCCAGCACGCCTGGTTCACCGCTTCAAAATCAAGCAAAAACGACCCGAAGCGCGATTGGTACATCTGGCGTCCTGGTAAAGTTGTCGACGGGGAAGAACTCCCGCCGAACAACTGGAAGAGCATGTTCCAGGGTAGGTGGTCTTTTTTCATTCACCTCCTTGCATGGTGACAGCGGCCGCCCCATCCTTCTCATCACTTCGCACCACTAATTGTTTCGTTGTCAATCCGTACCTCTGACTGTGACAGGCTCCGCCTGGGAACGCGACCCCGCAACCGGGGAGTACTACCTCCACCTGTTTGTATCCAAGCAGCCAGACCTGAACTGGGACAACCCTGACATGCGTTCAGCTGTCTGGGACGTCATGCGATTCTGGGTCCTCAGAGGGTGTGACGGATTCCGTGTACGTACACACACTCTCCCTCTTGTTCTTTCACAAAACAACGGGCGTTATCATAGATGGACGTGATCAATATTATCTCGAAGACGGATGGTCTCCCTGATGCGCCTTTGGTAGACCACACGCAGTATTACCAGCCCGCCAACATGTACTTCACAAACGGGTGAGTTCATTTGTATCTATTCCTCGAAAACCCATTGACCTCCACAGTCCGCGGGTCCACCAATACATCAAACAAATGCATGACGAGGTCCTCTCCCGTGCGTTGGGGCCCTTGCTTTTCCTCCTCCCCCCCACTAACCAACGGAACTCCCGCAGGCCACGATCTCATCACGGTCGGCGAAACGCCCTTCACACACGAGCTATCCGAGCTCGCCGCGTACGTGCTTCCGGAGAACCGCGAGCTCAACATGGTCTTCCACTTCGAGCTCATGGACATTGACTCGCCCCCGGAATCCCCGCTCCTCAGGAAAACTTGGACGCTCACCGAGCTCAAGGCAATCGTTGGCCGCTGGCAGCGCTTCATGCGGGATGATGGATTCTGGAATGCGTGAGCTCTGCGCGATACCAGGTTGAAGGCGGAACCATGATGTTTTATTTTGTTTGGCACAATCAAAGGGTTTTCATTGAGAATCATGACCAAGCGCGGTCGGTATCGCGCTTTGGGAATGACTCGACGCAGTGGCGCGCCATCTCCGCCAAGATGCTCGCTATCTTTGAGATCACGCAGACGGGGACACTATACGTGTACCAGGGACAGGAACTTGGCCTCAAGAACTTTCCACGGACGTGGGGGATCGAGGAATACAATGACGTAGCGAGCCAGAATTATTGGAATTTGTGCGTTGCATTTTTTATTCCTTGTAGTGGTGGGCGTAAGTGCTGAGGATGGAATAGGATTAAGGAGCAGAGACAGAAAGCTCAAGGGAAGGTGGACGTTGAAATGTCTGATCTTCTCGATAGCTTCGCGCAAAGGGCGCGCGATCACGCAAGGACGCCGATGCAGGTAAGAGCAACCCATCCCTTCCTTCTACGATCTTGTTTAATGTTCCAGTGGAACGCGAGTGCACACGGAGGTTTCACGACCGGGACGCCATGGATGCGTGTGAACGATGATTACCCAGAGTGGAACGCTGACCAACAGATCGGCGACGAAACCAGCGTGCACGCATTCTGGAAGCGCGCGCTGAAGACGCGGAAGGTGCACGATGTTCTCGTAAGTCATTCTAAATATGTTCTTCTGCATGAAGTCCGTTGTAACCCACCTTCCACCTTCCACTTTCATTTCTATCTACATCTCCGCATCTGCCCCTTCCATTCCTCCAATCCTCCAATGCTGACGCGTGCCCACGCCAAGATCTACGGCGACTTCGTAATGCTTCTCGAAGCACATGAACAGGTGTTCGCATACATGCGGAACTATGGGTCTGCATCTGCGCTAGTGCTACTTAATTTCAAGGAGGGGAAAGTTGAGGTTGACCTGAGGGAGGCCATCGGAGGGATAGCGGGGTATGCATTCGTCTTGGGCAACTACGAAAATAAGGGGATCGGACTGCAGGAAAAGGTCACTCTAAGGGACTATGAGGGGCAGGTGTATGTCCGGGAGGCGTTGTCGAATTGATTAAATGCGAGTTGTATCTAGGGAACGTGTGATACGCATGGTGATACATCGTATCATAAAATTTCAATAGAAGACATCAAGTAATGCTAGGACGAGCTTGCGCCAGGTCAACAAGAACACACAAGGGAGACAATACATCTATGGTGGCACTGGGGAAGCTAAGACCGACTACATGATCGAGAATAAAGCAACATCTAGAACGCCACTTGGGCGTCCACCCGATCGATGGACTTCACGCATGCGTGAATGCAGGGTAGGATATACAAAACATCAGACTATGTCGAGGCATTCTGCAAAAACCACATAGCAAAAACAGTAATCTCGCCATCAGTTAATCAATAACTGTTAAAAACTAGAAGATGAGCAGAAAGCATTCTCAGAAGGACCGACGCTGGCGGTGCATCTTTGCCCCGAGTCCCGTGGGTTCGCGCTTTGCCAGAGTGCTAGAGCTGTTTGGCCGCGTCTGACATTTTTTCGGGCTGGACGATGGGTTACTGCTACCAGTGGAGTATGACGTACTGCTGACATTGGTGGTGGTAGGTGGATTGTTCTGCGACATTGTAGTGCTTGAAGTTGTCCCTGATGATGTCGCAGGGGTTGGTGGCAAAGAAGTGCTCAACGCGGTGGAGCTCGAAGAGGCTGAGGAAGGAACACTCCCACCCAATATAATCTCGGATGCGTTGCCGCAAAATGTAACTAGGAGGTCCACCTGGGTTACGACCGATTAGTTGGTGAATCTGATATTTCAAAGCTACATACATTGTTAGCTTCACATTGACGTTGGGCGTACCAGTCTTCCGGGGCGAAGAAGGCCACGGCGCAGTCGGCGCTGTTGCCTTGAAGCGATGTATAAGCATAAACATGGATTCCACACCAGACAAGACTCACAATCTGCCCCAAGTCCGTCGCATCCGTTGTAATACCTATCCGGTCGTCAGGACATCATTAATATGCGTGGAAATCTGCACACGCACGAAAAAGATGTCTCCACGTTGAAACGATGACTGAGCAGAGGTGGTGAGGGAAGAATTATGATAACAAGAAAAGAACTCACGGATCTATGAGTGAGATATCAACGCTGGAGCCACAACCCGCACAGGTCGGGTTGACCAAGTTCATCTCAAGCAGAGTGCAATCCTCGCCATTAACGTTACACTGTCCTGTGTAAATCCATGTTTGATTGATTGGACATGGTTTCTGCACGAGTGCTTTACTTACCAGTCTGTAAGTATCTGATGATCAGTAGGTATGGTTGAGCCAACATCGCAGAAGGAGGAATGGAGCGGAGCTCACGCGATTGCGGAAAACATGCCATCAACGACGTAGTCCTGTCCAGTAGATACGTTTTGGCCATTCACAACCAAGCATGGCTAGAGAAAAATCTGAGCTAATTATTTCCCCACATGGGCTGAGGGGTACAGCTCACGGTTCCGTAGCCACATCTGTGATTTATGTCAGAATTGTGGCGTAATTCCTTCATGTGTGACATACTGGTTGATAAACTTTATGGTATGTGTCTCTGCACCGACTCCAACAGCCAAGAAGATACCAAGAAAGAATGAGAAAAAGAGAGAGAACGTCATGAAAGCTGACATTGTGAAAGGAAAGGAAGGGGGTAAACGAATGAACGGAGCGGTGGTAAGTGGTAGAAAAGCAAAATGGATACAGAACAGCCGTTTGCATGTGGCTATACAGAAACTTAAAAAACGCTGCTTCCTTTTCGGTCAGTTGACCGAGTCTACAACGAGGATGCTGAGAGCAGCTTCATCTCCGCAATTTCTCCCTCGACGGAGAGCTTGTCCTTGCATTGCATTTTTTTAATCTGTTGATCCGTCTCATTTTCAGGCAAAAATATTGTTGCGGTGTTCATACAGATTAGAACTTTTTACTCGATCGAGCTGCAGCCCTCGACCTGAGGCCTGAGAGTGCATCCATCAAACACGGGTCCGAGGATTTTGTACAGCTTGATCTCGGACTCCGAGCGTGTTGGCTGTGAGACGATATGTAAGTCGTCATTTTTCCTGAAGTCTAACTCCTGACTCGAAGATTTCGTGTGAGTTGGATTATCCTATCACGTATTCGTCCCCTAGGTGTGTCTCAGCTTGGGACCCTGACCGTTTAAATGTCTTTCAGTCTTCAAGTACATATATAGCTACTAATAGTAGGTGAGCTCTTTGCTATATTGGTAATGTATCTGGACCACATTCCTTCAATGACTAACTCCCAACTTCCGAAGTGACACAAAGTGCCCTTTGGACAGTGCCCAAGGCCAAATACAAGGCCAAAGCATTTCGTGGCGTCCTTTGTGTATTGGTCGGGGACGCTTTGTGCAGTACTTGAGCTCTACCAACGTGTTTGTGTGGTGGTCCACTGGTCCAATACCCTATCGATGGCAATTTCGTGTCCGGAAGGATAATGAGCCCTCCTCTGCGTTATACTGGCCTAAACATCCTAGGAGCTGCATGGATTCAGGGCTGTTCACACTAAGGCGCTTTGGACTGTGGGCTAAACTCATGAACGACCAACGGCGGTCTGGGAGCTCTTTGACCTATGGACTGTTGTGCAAGTATAAGATCATGGGTAGCACGGATTGATAACTCACTCCCAGCTCGAAGTCCGACGATCTATCCAGACTTACCAATATGTCCTGCCCGTACCAGAATGACGGTCATGGCTTTAACGGTGACTTTAACTATGACATGTATAATAACGCGACGGGTGTACACTCAGTTGTGCATCCCGCCCAAGTAAGCAGTCACTCGTCATTTGGGAGGAACGATATCTCGTCATTTGGAGGGGACAGTGTCTCTCCAGCGTCGGCGAGTTTTATCTGCATATCTAATCTCGTCGCTAGACTAACGGGACCGTAATCCTTCCCCCCAGTCTTCTGATACGTCTCGCAGTGCGGAGATGTTTGTCCCGATGAATATTCCACGGTGTAACAGAGACGGCTCTTTGAATGTTCTTTTCCAGGTGAATGCGGAAAGGAACAGTATGAGCATTCCGTTGCATGAGTGTATCTATCCCAGTGGTGGACTGCGTTTGAAAGACGCTCAAGAGATTATGTTCTCGACTTTCGACCGTAATCAGGTCCGGTTTTTCAACCTCATCATCGCTGTAAGTGCTTGCACCCTCGATCTATTTTGAGAAGTCTGAGTTCAGTGTCAGTGGCCCGGATACGATCCAGTGGAGTACCCTATTGACATCGGGACGAATGAAGCGCCCATCACAAGGGTTGGGCTGGCGCGTCAAATTGCGTATCATTTTTTCGGGTTTGCCACCGTATGTGTATATGTTCTTCCCCGTGTAATTTCATGCTAATACACCGTTAATCAGGCATGTCATAATGGTATTTTCACTCAGAGGTCTGATTTCCAGTGGAAAATCGGAGGGCAAGACGGATATTCGTTTCACCAAATGCACCTTTCAACATTCTGGAACATCGAAGACACCTCCTGGAGCGCCTCCATCAGAGTCCTGGAAAATGTCTAGTGCTGATCGCATGTCAAATGCATTCAGCTTATCATTTTGCATATAACCTCATTTTCTATATATCATGCTGTACATACCATCATTGCATCTACGTACCATGTACATTATCCTGTTACCACTATCGCATGTGAATACCATGTACTTATATTATGACCCGATCACTATACATCACAAAACTGAAAATAGTCTCGCACATCACCGATACCGCTGAATTGCCTCTCCGAAGGCCATGTTCATCATATGTGACTCCGCACCCTTCGAAACTACAGTGTGATCTTGCGGTGGCGCTCCCGGAAAGTGATCCATACATGCATATAGGCGTGGAGGAGAAGGAGAACTGGGACGGGAAGAGAATGGAGAGATAAGACAATCGTTGGACGCTGTGACTGGACCATCATTCAACCGCAACAAGTTCGCGAGCAACAAATTGAAGGGCTTCTGCGGCAGAAGGGCGATCAACGGGTATTGTAGACCAGCAACAGGTCATGAAATTCCAACGCTGGTCTGTGACACAAACATCCTCTGGACGAGGATGTATTTTCCCCTCAATAATCACTTGGTACAGGATATGGAAGTCGAGGGTCACGTGACACCAGGGCACATTTCCCGTCAAGACCTACAGAATATCTTAGCGAGCTGCACTAGTAAGAGGGAACGACTTACTTGAAGCATGATGCTGCCAAAGGAGTACATGTCGCTTCGAGTGGTAGCTGCAGAAGCTGATTCTTCTCCAGAGAGAAGTTCAGGAGCCGTCCACCTCACTGCCCCTGGACGACAGCTGAGCTTCGCGAGGTACGTCATGCCGGTCAATTTGTTTATAGTTCCGGCAAGGCCAAAATCCGCAAGACAAGCCCTTCCATCACTATCGACGAGGACATTGGTCTTGTATTTGATCGTCAGTATGTGGGACATGCGGTCCACATGAAGGATCTTACACCTGTCAGGTCTCCGTGAACGATTGGATTCAAGTCCGCGTGTCCATCTTCAGTCAAGCTAAATGTATGAACTAGAGTAGGGGTTTGTTTGTCTTTCTGTGGGCATACACTTATCTACTTACGATAGTTGAGGCCGGTAGCGATGTCGCGGAGCTTGAGAACGGAATAATGAGCTGGAGTGTGCAAACTGGGTATGTCCTTGAAGTGCTCACCAGACGCAGACGATCGCGCAGCACGAGGGTTTCATTTTTCTGGCCAAGGAACGACGTCAGAGTGCCATTGGCTACCCACGGAGCAACCAAAGCCTCGGACGGGCCAAAATTCCGAGTAGTACCCATGAACTTCAAAATATTAGAATGTCGCAACCTCTTCCAAATTCCAAGCTCTCTTCGAAAAGCCTAAGCAACGTCAATCAAATCTGTCCGTCATACAACCTTAATACATTACCTTAGCATTGAAGAATTGTGGCCGAATTGCTTTGACGGCAACCTGCGGGTGAGCAATATGTCAGTAACCTCGGGGAAGCTGTGGCATCCGCACAAACCTCCACATCGCTGTCTGGTCCGTGGTATATACATTTGTAAATGTTTCCGTATGTGCCGCCAGTAACGGGGTCTTGGTTGCATCGGGTGATGAGCCCAGTTAAGTCTGGAATAAGGATTAGGTAGTCTCCCGTTTACAGAAGTATAGTCAGTATACCTTGTTCAATGCCGTCTATGGCGCATTGCAAGCACTCCCACCTCTGCATTAATTCTGGGAGGGCAGGCATATTTTGGGCCATTGCTACGTTGCGGTTCTGCAGTTCCGCACGTATGTCTTCCAAGTTCCTCATCGATGAGTCGTCTGGGAAGTATCCTGTTTGCGCGAGTATGGCTGAAATACCTCGCTCGACATTATTTAAGCCGCTTATAAGAGACTCTTTCCTCTTTGTGAGCTCTAGAAGGGTATGAATCGTTGGCGCGTCCATCTCCTGGAGAAAGGTTCAAGTTCAAGAGGTATACAAGACGTCGGGACTTAGAAGTTTGATATGATAACCTCTTAGATGGCTGACTCAGCGAGATTGTTCCATAAAATCAACGCGTGAGAATAATCGATTAGGGACACGAGGGCGCTTACTAAGTAACTCAACTTGAAGACCCATTTGAGGCATGCCTTCGGCACAGGAAGCAAAGGTCGTTCTGGGAGCGCAAACCATGTGGTTTTAGCGAAAGCCACAGCCCGTTTTTTTAGCGCGTACACGGTCACCGGAAATGCTGGAGCTGACACTTTGTCAAAAATCAAGATAATGGGTTGCAAGTGGTGCTTACATGTGATCGACAACATTCGTCTCATCTTCGCGACCCTTCACAGCCTCATCATGTTTTGTCAGTGCTCGGACACATGGACAAGTGTTCGACATCCCATATTGATATAAATTGTGCCCAGCATCAAATTGAATTTCTGAACACCTCCCGAAGCGCTTTCGAATGGACCTAAGTCCACAGAACAGCGTCATGACTGTGCTCTAAATGTTAATATCACGGTCCTTGACCGAAGCAATATCGTCACTACGGAAGAGGGCACACAGGTGGACGTCGACATGGAGTTTTTCGCTTGACTAAGTGTCCCGTGGATATGTTCTGCCTCTTCAACGATCGCTGAACAGGTATGCATATCGTAGAAACAAGTTGTCTTGAGAATATGTTAGTACTAATAGAAGGGGAGTTTGACTCACGGCTTGGGGAACATGGTCCATGGATGGGATGGATTAGATAGACGAATGAAAATAGTCGTTCCCTTCTATAGTACTTACAGCAAACCACTGTCCCTTCCCACCATCTGAACACTTTGACACTGTTTGTTTGTTGGCATACCTGCCAAGTCAAATTCCCATATGTAGCGTAGACTTTCTTTTTTTTTGGACAAGCGGGACCGTCTATTATGCAGCACCTGTCTACTATCTCTGGCCCGGTGTTGCAAAATTTTCAGTGCTCACCTTTTCAATACTATCTTTGGCCCGGTGTTGCAAAATGGCCCAGAGTTGCAAAATACCTTGCAGCAGCCTCAACACTTGTCCTCTACCCTCACCATCTGGTACATAGGTACTTCTTATGCAGAGAATGATGATCCTATTTTTTATTTAATGAAAACCGATCCCCAAAGTGTTGCGGCACTGAAATAACACTGAAAATGTGCATTTCCTGTGGTAGCAAGCCCCTCCTCACTTCATATGTGAACCGAAAAAATTGCGGATTTTCTTAGACATTCGCATATACATTTAGATAGACCTCAATTTTTTTCTGACATGAAAAAGTTGATGTGCTGGTGTCATGAAAGGTTGCACTTTGAAGACTTCGGACGTGACATAACCACAGGTTACTTTCGGAATCAATCGCAAGATCTCTGCTGGGTGATTACTAAATTGGGTTACAGTTGAAGCGGAGAATAGAAGCGGCAGGGTGACAAAGTGTGACCGTTTCTCTATGAAGCCCTGCCAAAGCACGGTGGGAAATTTTGCAACTCTGTGCTCTTTTGCATGTCTTTTGCATGTTCAGCCCGGCATGCCTCTGGCACCATTATTTCATGAATTTTCCACAATGTTAGTACTCAGTATTGGGGCCTATATGTGCCCTCATCTACCTATGTAGTTAAATTATTTTCATGGGGGATTGTTGTTGAGTTAGATCCTACTAGATTCCGAAAGTAACCTGTGGTTCAGTGTCACGTCCGAAGTCTTCAAAGTGCAACCTTTCATGACACCAACACATCAACTTTTTCATGTCAGAAAAAAATTGAGGTCTATCTAAATGTATATGCGAATGTCTAAGAAAATCCGCAATTTTTTCGGTTCACATATGAAGTGAGGAGGGGCTTGCTACCACAGGAAATGCACATTTTCAGTGTTATTTCAGTGCCGCAACACTTTGGGGATCGGTTTTCATTAAATAAAAAATAGGATCATCATTCTCTGCATAAGAAGTACCTATGTACCAGATGGTGAGGGTAGAGGACAAGTGTTGAGGCTGCTGCAAGGTATTTTGCAACTCTGGGCCATTTTGCAACACCGGGCCAAAGATAGTAGGTCTACATAAACGCTTAAAACGGTATCTATATAGTTACTGGTCTGAGGAAAAATGCTCTTACGCACTACCCGACTGTGGTCGGGGTGTGTGGGGCTCTGTTTATTCCCTGGTTCCCTCGGTGTTCGAAGGCCTGGGGATTTTAATACCCACTAAAACCTCGAGGTTGGTTACCCAGTTGTTTGGTGTTCGGCAGCGAACTGTTCATATTAGGTAAGCTGTTTCCGATATGAGAATTCTTAGAAGTCTTGCTGATCCTCTTATCTCTGCGTCTCTTTGTTTGTTTGCTTGGTGTTCGTTGTCGTTCGCGGGTGATTGCGCCACATCCCATAATTAGACCCACCGTGACGCGTGATCCTCGGCCATGGGTTGTGGTCTGTTGGCCATGTTTTCTTTGCTAGGTCCCATGTTGCGTTTTTGATTGGGTTTGAGCATTCTATCAGTATGTGTTCTATTGATTCTGTATCTTCGTTGCATTGATGGCATGTTGCGCGTTGTTCATAATTAGGTATATTGGACCAGAAGTTTCCTATGCGGTGTGTGTTATGTATTGATTTGTATAGGAATAGTTGTATCTTTTTTGATATGTCTGGGTGTCTGCAGCTGATCCATATCTTGTCGTCTGTTTCTAGTGATGTGGATATGTCTCTTATCGCATGCCTCGTCATGTCTAGGTTCATTAAGGTTGCCCTTTTGTATTTTAGGTGCGTTTCCTCTTGTATTCCTTGGTATGCTGTGGCTTGTGTCATGGTTGTTAATTTCGCTCCTTGTAGGTCGAATAGCGTAGACTTTCACCTCCCTGTCACTGCAGTTAAGCTCCAACTGTTTCGGTTTATTTATTGTTTTAAACCTGTATAAACTGTATAGCGTGTTTGTTTATTTACTCCCGCCAGCGTAGACAGTAAGTAATACATATAAACTGTTTACGATGCAAATGAGTCAACCATGGCGAACCAGAGGCAGCAGGTGAGTGGGATTAAAGACACTGAGCACTGAGCTCTGGTTTATAAGGACAAATGAGAACCTTGGAACAGAAATTTCTTAAAGACGTTTCGAGAGAAGTTTCGGACAAAATATCTCCTTGATAGTTTTCAGGTGAGACCTTTAGTCATAACCATAACCTTCCAAGAGTCTGATGGTCAACCTCTGGAAACAATGAACGTTCCTGACACCATATCTATAGATATAAAAATAGGTGTAACCACTTGCGCTACACGTTGCGTCTAATTGAATCGTAACGCCGCGAGGCTGCGGCAGTCCTCGACTCCTCCAATCACTTGATAATTTACCAGTGAATTCTCAAGGCCTTACACCCAGTGAAAGCTGCCTGCGAGGGCGGACTGTGCTTCCTTCTGATGCGTAATGCAATCTTCGCACAACCTGATCACAAAGCATAACCTCTGCATCGTTCAGAACCAGCGCCGAACAGAATAAGAACCTCAAGTGTAACACAGGTTGGCGCCGGACCTAGCACGAACCATGGATATACGTCCACAAGCATGACGCAAGCAGAAAACAGTGAATGATAGCGATGGCAGTAAGGGCAACAATAGATAGCAATGGTAACCACTCCCCCTCAGCGCTCTGTAGCAAGAGAACAATCAAGAGCATCGAAGAAATGTACAATACCGTAATGAACATAAAAAGATCAGATAATCCTCTTCATCCCTAAATGCGTCTCTCGGACGTGGCGCCGCGTACTGTCACATGCCCAATATTGGCAACCCTACTAATGCCATTCATTTGACGCATTGAGCCCCTGACTGCTCCTGAAATGCGTCTTGAATGTATCCAGGGGCCCTTGATATCCGCAAGTCTTGTTGTCTCCGATAAGCCAGCCGCAAGAGAACGTAGTGGACGGCGAGTGGTGGGTTTCGTGGGTATGAGATCCACGAGGTCGGGAACTCTGGCGAGAATGTGAATTAAGGCGGCGCGGCTGGATATATGGTAGGATTACTTAGATCACCTCCATGGCCTATATAGGGCTGTGAAAATGATACGGCCGAAGGTGAAGGTGCCATAGACGGGCCTAGCTGTTCTGGCAAACTAGAACCGGCTAGTTGCGGGTCACCGATGACAGGATTATGCCACTGGCCACGAGCCGTGATACGCCTCAGGATAATGAGTGGATGATCCAGTGTAGGAGGTTGGTTCACGATGGTACGAGGATGGTTCATGGTGGGAGCTGGAGGATGCATGTGTTGGGCGAGGCGTATGAAGTGAATAAGGAGCACGACTCTCTCGATACTGCCTGTATATGGGGGTACTTGTAAGCAAAGTAATTACTCATAGATGGTAACGAGGGGCATACATTGGTGGCGAACAGGATGGTGGGAGATTGCTTCCTGTTACTGGAGTGCCAGAAGGTCAGAAGTCGATGCCCCCTTGTGTGGTGTTGTGGTACTGGGCAGCATGTCCGCTTGGGGGGTTGTGTACAGGGTCACCACAGACATAATCCGAGCTATACCGGAGCTTATAGGTCTCTGGATAAGGCACACAGGTATCTTGTGACCATTGTGTATCATTGGTATAGTAACGATATGAAGATCGTAAGGAATGGAATTGACAATTTGATAGTAGTTTTGGGGCTGTGCTGTATTTTCCATCATGGCGTGAGTGGTAGCAGCCTTCTTCCCGGGATGGGGAAAGTATCCGTTGGGTGAAACGTTTGAATACATGTAGCCATTCGAGTAAGCGGGGTAGGTGGACGCGTTGGAGAGGTAGCTCGACATATCGGCGGCAAAGCCAGAAGTGTTGGCTGCGGTACTGACATTCTGTGAGTAGTCAGTGCGTGTCCTGCCGGGGGAAGGGAACCTGGGGTTGGTCGATGTTGACAAATCAAAAAATTCCGAGCGAGACAACTAGTCACGGTATAAGATGTCTGTTATAAAGAGGAAACAGTAGACTAACTTAATGCTTGGCGGATGGTTGTGGTGATATGGACTTTCAGGTGCCGCGATCTCGTCGTCGTCGGGGGGTACTGACGAGCTCCGTGGCATTGAGTAAGACACCTTTAAGAATGATCAGTGTGATGTGGAAGGACAGTCTAAGAACTCCTACCATGTGGCGTGGGGGTCTGACGAAGACACAATAAAAAGTGTAGCAGAGTATTGCTCGGTAAATGATCTAGCGTGCCTAGAGGAAGAGCGAGAGAAGGAGGGAGGTGAACAGGGTGCGCCCCCAAACCAAGAGGTGTGGGAAACTAAAGTTCATGACATCAACCTGGACAAACTTCGGATGCCACCACCACCACCGTAACACCGTGACAGTCACCTCAATATTACCATATTTAGTAATGTAAAACCTTAATGATATCAACATCATTTGACCACTCGTCCAACATAGTTGATGTGCATTTGACACGGGGGCAGCGGTTCAATACAATGATGATAGTAGCAACATTGAAGTGTGGGGACAGTAATACAAGCTCATTTGGAAGGAAGAGAACCAGCAGAATTCAATGCAGAGCATTTGGGGATATGAGAACTGGATGCTGGCACATTTTCTTTGTTGTGCTCAGCTGAGGGGATATGCGAAGCCAGCCCCATGCCAACCAAATCTGATCTGTCATCCACCATGTGATTTGAGCCGCATGTATGTATTCCGATATTAGCCTAATACAAGCTGAATTGTCATTACTGTAGTCATTCTGTGCTGTAGAATACATAATGTGATGGTGTATAATGTGAGGGTGATGAGAGCTGATGATGCTGGAATGACAGACATCAGACATCGAGGATGTGTATTACTTATTTTGTCACATATTCTCAAAATTACACTTAGAAATGATCATTTCTTGATCAGTGTTCCTCAATGCACACTTCTTATTAAAAATAACTATCTAGATGTATTCTATAGAACTGATTATACTACACTTTCGGTACTCAATTAATGATTTGATGAAGAACTTAGGGTGCTATTGAGAAACTCAGAACCTACATTTTGAAAGTTTGGGTGGCTGTATATTAAGGTTTGCAAGCTTAGTAATATTGAGCTCTATGTTCAGGATTCTCCTTTTGCACACCTCTTGCCCCAAACTAATAAATGCCCTATGATAATTGCACAGCAACAACCAATCCTCCAAGTTGGGGTATGGGCAAAGGACCAGCCATGGTCCATGGCCAACATCACCAAAACTGCCCAAATGTCACAACAGGTAACATTAGGCAACACTACCATATCTGGAATTTTTCCCATGATTGAGTGTTATGGCCTCATATATGTGTGTGTCATACGATACAATGGCCCTCCAGGCATCCCAGGACCCTTTTTGATGAGTGGTAATTTGCTTTTTTTTTGTCCTCGAGTTTGTCAAGATCACATCCATCATCATATGCCTTACAGGTACTGTACTTGTTTTATGTTGTGTGCATTTAGTTATGCTGACACCAGAATAAAAGTAAGTGTCTCTTCTTTGTTGCCTTCTCCACATTTGTGCCCCCTGAGGCATCAAATCATAATCGGCATATCTTGGCATGTTATGGTGGTGTTTCCCAACATGTGAGTTGGTCCAAAGTCCCACAAGAGAACATTGTTGTCCACCATGCTGTGGATGACATGAGGACAATATCTGTCTTTTTCAGCTTTCTCTTCCTCCCCTTCATAAACATGGTCCCCAAAATTGAATGGGTCTGCACTCACTTGGAACCCTCACCTTTTGTACTTCATCAACACATAGATTGTTCATGGGTGGGTCATGTTCTTGAGATACATCTGCAGGTTGATGTAGTTCATCACAGCTGTTGTATGAAATTGCAGAATGGGTGCAAGTGCACAGCTCCAGTCGCTCACAATGAGATCCACCTCTTTCTCTCCTTTGCTCAATTTATAAATCTTGGAGATTGTGGAGTTGCCATATTCCTTCTTTTTTGCAACTTCCAGCATGCTTTCGTACACCTTTTTGCCTTTGAAGTGGTTTAGTACTTCATCCTCATGTTTCTCTGTTGTGTAGATGTCCATGTCTTGCACAGTGATAGCTTGACACTTTTCTTGCACAAGACTGAGTGCACTTGACCTGGAGATCACTGTTCCAGTGTGGTTTAACAATTCAATTAAAGCATTGGCATTGTCCACAAAATGGAAGAACAAGTTTCTCCATCACCTGGTGATAAAATCTGCAATTCCATTCCTATTCTTGCTCCTGGTTTTGGTGAATCTCATAAGGCCAGGGAGAGGCATTTCCTCTAAGATATTTGCCTGTAATTCTACACTGAGTATGCCGATGTAGCCATTCCCTTGCTGCATGTTTGAATGTGTATCTTGCAGAAATTGACGTGAGGGTTGAGTCCAGTGAGGCCCCTCTTTCTTCTCTGTCTATGGACAAGCTCCTAAACCCAGAGTTTCAATCTCATCCCTCATGTTTTTTGTGCTCTCCTTCGTTACACATACTGTATTTGGGTGCAACCATGGAATCATTCCTGACCAAGTGTGACTTACAACTTGCTATTGCAAATGTTGAACAACATGGAGAATACACACACCAACAAATATGTGACAAAATCACCAAAAGATATCCAGCCTGGTCTGTCAAGGTCAGGGTGAGATGAACCTTCTAGACCTTTAATGAATTGCTGATGGGACAGTCAGCATATTAAAAAACTACATGGAGTCATGAGAGCAAGAGAAGCAAACACTGCATGTATCTCAGTCAAAATCTCAAGTGACATGATGCTTTCTGTGAGTGTTACCCAAGGCCTCTTGCTCTTGTTAGCCAACCTCATTCCTGTGAAGCAGATTTGACCAACTTTGGATGTAGAAGCATTGCATATCATAGAGCAATTATTGCCTGTGGGAGAGCCTCAACCACCACTTGTCTTGTTCCCAAAAGGACAGCACAGAACACACTGGTATTACCATATCTATTTCACATTGAGGCCTCATGATGACTGACCCTTTCACCCTATGTTGATGGAGATCTGTGGGTCAAAGAACTGTCCATGAGGAGATATTGTGATTGTGAAGAATGGAGAGGAATTTGCCCCTGATTCACCTGAATTTGACCTCAACTGTGACAAGTGAGGGAAGACATTGTGGTGGTATATCAGAAGTAGCAGAGATCCAGTACAAGAGGCTAGCAAGAGACGTCTCATACATTACATTGAACAATTGTAAGATACTAGGAAATACAGAGTTACTTGGAATCAAGGTTGCCCAATTCACATGAAGATTCATCATGCCACCAAGAATACAAAAGACTGAAAATGGGACAATGTCAACTTGATGACTCCACAGAAGGAAAATGGACCTGCCATGTCAGAATGGCATCCACAAGGCCCTTTTCTTCATAACCCATGGATTGATAAGTGTGAAAGTCATGTCCAATATGCTTGATGACTAAGACATCACCAACCCATGGTGTAATGCAATGACCAGCATCATCTGCGGCAATAGCTTGATTGATGGGAAGTGAAGGATTCCGAGCAAAGTAGACCATGTTATAGGCATGACAGAATACACTGTGAGGTGACCGAGGAAAACCATGAACAGCCAATATAGAAGGGCACATATCATGATCAAGAGAATGTTGACCTGCCCCAATCCACATATGCACACAAACCAAGCCATCTAGATCTTGAGGGACATAGGTCAAGACAGCCTTGGGACAGCCACTGCCATAAAACGGCACACAATGATAAGTTTGGCCAGCTGTTACGACCATACACGCTGAAGGTGCACAGGAGTAGGATGGACCAAGAAGGGCTTGGCTTCAGCTCGTGTGCTGCGCCCCTTGCCTGAGTACTTGATTTCGGAATGGACTAGAACAGAAGTCCGGGGTGTTCCAGAATAAGTCCGGGTCGAACAGCAGACTTGTCCAGTGGACATCCGGAGTATGGATAGTGAAGGAGAAACTGGAGTCGAGACTACCAATGGTAGGGTCTTGAGTAGAACAGAGGTATAGACTGAGAATGGAGGTATGGCTACTCCCAGACGAAGTCCGGAGTAGAAGAATAACAAGGGTAGACTACCGGAAGATAGAGGCAGAGATGTAGTTCCCGGGACGTAAGTCTGGAAACTTGGAGGGAGTAACTAAGGGTATTCAACCGGAGGGAATGACTGTGGGTAATGGAAGTCCTATCCAGCATGGAGTCTGGAATAGGTGGTGTGATGGAGGTTGGTCACCCTATGGATAAATGAAGAGAAAATCCTAAAGAGATTAGTCCTTAAGACTACAGAGTAGGAGCGGACATGGAGATCCAGTCCAGGGGATGATAGAGGAAAATAGGACCCATAGAGTACAATAATATTCGAACTGAGGATCTACTAGGTGTTACAGGGGGCTTATATACTGTAAGTAAGTATGTCAGGATGAGTAAGGATGAGGCCAGGGCTAGGAGCAGAGCACATGGAAAAGTGAAGGGGCTATGTATGTGACATATGGAAAGATAGTTAATAGATGGAGCAGAACAATCAAAATGAACTCGGATATGAACGGGGAATGGATCAGATGAATAAAACAGGATGTACATAGCCGATAACTGGAGGGATAGGGGTTCCCTATATTTAGAAATGGGCAGAACTGTGTGAATAAGGGCAGGTGACTAAAATGAGGAGGAATGGGAGCGGAGGCACAGCCTGAGTGAAATGGTATGAAATAATGAAGAGAGAACTGGAAATGGTAATGATTGTCAGATAGGGGTTGCAGAGGCAGATGATGCATGCAATGGGTAGAGAACTGTATGGCCGGCGGAATACAGAGATTAGATAGGACCGGAGCAGACAGGGATTGGATGTTCTATGGGGACGAATAACCGGAGATGGGTGAGGCGGAGTATGGAGGTATTGAGGGGTAAAGGGGAGTGGTATAGTGTCCATTGGTTCTGGTGGAAGCAGTACCGGTCTTCAGGACAATCTGGAGGTTTGAGGGGTTGCAATAGGGGCAGATTAGATAGGAACTGAATACTGATTATAGGGTTAGGGTTGATAGAAGCACTGATTTGTGCATGGGATATGACACCAGCCTTAAGGAATTGCAATGAGCAAGAGTATTTCAATAGGGTAACCAAATTATGGGCTCATGTGTGAACATGTGATTCTCAGTAGAGTAAACATAGTCAATAAGTGTGGGCTTAATAACTGGCATAATGACAAAATAATTGCATAAAGGTGTGGTGGTGGAGAAGGGAAACTCATGATGATGAAGGCAAAAATGAACATGATGAAATGCTTAGGTAATGTGGAAGCATATTGAGACATCCAAAAGACCAGACATCCAAGGGCTGAAGTGGATGAATGGTAGAATCAAACTGAAAGCCAATAAAGCACACTTCAGTAATATTTAAGCCAATGAAAAACCAGGAGAAACCAAAAACACACCCATCATGTTCAATGAACACTGTTGTCGGTGTCGATCTTCGTTGCTGATCAGTTGTAAACCACAACAAAACAACTAACCTAGCAACGCTACTGCTCAGTGGTCCTTATGCTGAGAAGCACTGGGTACAGTAGTTGTTCAGTTGGGTGGCCTGACCCTTGGTAGTGCACCACACACTTCGAGTGTGAGGGGTTTAGGTGTTGGGGGATAGTAGATGAGCACAACTAAGTCTGGAGTGACCTAGCTGTGTTGGAGGACGAAGAAAGAAGGCAGCAAAGATGATGGACTGGACTGAAAGAATAGAATGGCAGTGGGACAGTGTTCCAGGTGAACAAGGTCCAGGAAGACGTGGGGGATGAAAAATGCGAAGCCAACTGAGGCTTCAGAGAGAACTGAACATGAAATGGTGAACTGGATGAGTTGATTGCTCTGTAGCTAAAGTACAGGGGTTTATATAGAGTATAGTACCTGCGTACGTCTGTGTATGCAAAGCAACGCTCCAGGCAATGAGTAGGGCAATGAAGAGGGCAATGAAAGGGGGGAATGGAATGAATGTGCTGCGCTTCAGGGGTAATGACTAAGCAATTTTGAAAAATAGAACAAATCCTATGCAGAATGAGTCATAAAATGGAGAATGAGTCATAAGGACAAAGAATGAGTCAGAGAATGAAAAAGCGATGATAAAGCAGGGCTGTGACCATTACAAACCATGACTCATGACCTGAGTCACCATGACCAATTACTATGCAAGCATGACAAGTGCTGTGCAGTGATGATGCAAGAGCTGTGATGCAGTAATGACGCAGCATATGGGCAGTGGAGAATGGAATGAAGTGATGATGCTATGACGCCATGATGGAATGATGATCCAAATGCTCTGCTGCAGAGATGCCATGTGGTTGTTGGTGCAGAATGTCAACATGCAGAGATCATGGGATATATACAGTCTGTGAGACACTTCTCCAACATGATAAAGGGATTGGTCATCTGCATAGGGACTTGGTTGTTTGCAATCTCTGGTGAGTGTGAGGATGGAATGGCATGGTGTCCACAGTGATCATGGAGGTGAGGTGCGAGTGGATAATAGCTTGGATGGTTCGACAAATATAAGCCATTGAAGAGGATTGGAAATGGTAGGGAGATAAGGACAGGATGAATAAAGACATGGTTTTCGACATATTGGTGCAATTTGGCATGGTCTGGCTGATGCTGAGGTTGTCTGAGAGTGTAGTGGGTGAAGATGGGAGAGCATTGGAAGTGTGTGAATGGGGGAAAGGTGAATCAACCTCATTGAATGTGAAATGCCGTAAAAATGTGGGATGCTGTAATACTGTTGAAAATTGCTTGAAAATCAAAAAATTAAGGGAAAGGAAGGGAAACAAATGAAATGGTGCATAAGGAATGTTATGGGAAATGAAGATAAAAATAAAAAAAACCATGTTCTCACTACCAAACATGTTTGGTGCATAACAATAGACAATACAGAAACTACTATGGTGTGTGCTTTGGAGTAGTCACATGATGGGAAAGCATATTTGGGAGTTAGATCAGAATCACCTTGCTTGCAAGGTCATATGCCCACCTGCAAAATCTGTCAACCACGAGTGATAGACTAACCAAATATATACAAATATCATTAAACATCTCAATTCTGAACCATCACATTCAACTTTTATCATGTCAATGTCTATGGATCTCAATGATGCTCTGGTGCAGCCCACCATGAATAACATCATTGCAATATGTAAATACAAAGATTTGATTTTCATGAAGGCAGAAACGGAAATGAAGCAATTTGTTGGATGCTGTCTGTGATTCAGTAGACTTGCATCCACTCATACTTGTGGCTGCACTGTGACAACAAAAGTCAGCCAATTGCATGAAAACAGTCTGTGGAACCCTTATGCATGCTCAATGAGGCTTGGCCTTTGTGTTCACCAGAGTTATCAATGCTGGACCATGCTTTAAAACAGTTGATGGTACAGGAAATCTTGACAGCTGCAGGTACCAGAAAATTTTCAAAGGATTGGAGCAACATAATTGAAGTAGTTTATTAGATGCAATTCGACAATCTACTGAACTGCCATCATGATGTCCACTGCACAGAGTAAAATTGAATGGTTGCAAGAAGAAGATGAAAAAGTGCTGAAAAGAGCTTGCCTGTAGCATGAACCAGAATCATCTAATGGATCTGTGTTTGTAGGAGAAGTCAACAGTTCAGTACAAGATCAATGCCTCACAGGTTTTATTGATCATACAGGCAATGCAGCCACCAAACACATCATTTGTGTCATTTGCACTGGTAAATACTTTGAATCCAAAACCACCAATACAAATAGCCTCCATCAGAATAGTGACAGTATTGAGAACCAAATGTCCCAATCAAACAAAGTTTGAACATAACAAATGAGCAGATGAATTAAAGAGATCTGTTGAGACAGCAGGTAAGTATGACTCTTCACAACATGGAAGACTGTATCAGCAGAAAGTACGCTCCAATCAAGCAAGGTCCTAGATGGCAATGCCAGCCCCTAGTTCTGTATACAAGGACATTAGAATGCTCATTGCTGGGGAAGAATGACCACAATTTGGAGGTGAGTGCAGAACTGGGTAACATACTTAAATCAAACTTGTTAAAAATGAATATGACAAGCATGGCCCATCCAGCACATGCAACAATGATTGCCCAAAGATAAATAATCACTTTCCGGATGCTGGGATGAGCATGCTATGCAGATGGCTGTGTCTCTGACAGCTTCACTGGATCTTCATCTACATTCATGTCAGACACGCAATGCATGCACCACAAAGGATTGATTGTCACCATTGGGGTTTCTCCATTCATGAGCCATGCTCAGAAGGCACCGGTTCATGGGAGGTGCATTCATGTCGTAAGATGGTGAAGTGAGGATATTGGGCCTGCAAGGGAAGAGTTTTGGGAGTCTACTTTTTGATGCAGACATGGTGATGAGCATAGCAGGCAGAGTTGTGGTAGGTGTAGAATACCCTTGGATGAACTGCCACTGCTCACAAGTGATGGATTGGTCTGACTTAGAAGATGATGCTGGGGTAACTCAAATCTCCAGACTTGAGATCTCTGAGATTCCAGAGAGGCCACTCACTGTATGTTTTTAAAGAGCCTTCCAATCTGGCATCATATACAGCATCAAAAAGCATGGCCTGTCATTGTCTCAGTGTCAGGAAAAAAATGAAGATTGACTAGGATCTGCTCACCTCAGCCCCTGCATCACTATTTTTGGCATTTTGCCACTTGATTGCGTGAATGACTTGTGTTGTTTGTTGATTGATGCCTGTTGATTGGTCAGTCTTGTGTGATTGTTAATTAGACACTTACTTAATACAGGGTTGGACATTTTTGCCATCAATACTCCGCTTTGCTGCACCAGTGTTTTAGAGAGGGGCACAACCATCATCAATGCCTGCTTTTATGGATTACCAGATTTGGTGAATCACACCTTCATGATCTTACTGACAACCCAGATAGTGAGGGGCTCTCCAGTTGCAGGATTGCATAGGATTTTGCTGTGATCATTGATAGGTTTGTACTGGCCACATGTTGCAGTCAGTAACAACTTTCCTAATACATATATGTTAGCATTTGTGTTGGTGTATTCTAATAGCTTGTGGAGTTGGCTATGAGTGGTGATCAACATGGGTGTTGCAGTTAAACAGTTGAAACTTATGTGATCAATGTGTCATCATATCCTTCGACTTCCATGTCCTCAATTAAACATTTTATGGGGTTAGGAAGCACAGAGTGAACTGTCAGAGTGGGTTGGCCTGCCCCACTTCCTCACTTGGTGGTCATTGTTGTACTTGGTGCTGTATCTGCCTCATGAAGAAGTGCCATGTCATCCATGCTGTCCAAAATCAATGTGTGGTCTTCTGGATCACTGTGGTACTCACTCATTTGCCACACCTTGATTCTGATCCCATTGTCATCCTTTGATGTTTGAGTGTCATGTTCTCCATCTCCTATTCATCATTATTGTGCATGGTGTCAATGTTGGGTCTTAGCATAAATAAACACATACCTGTGTTTGACAGCCTCATCTTCTTGCTGGGCTGTGCATCAGAATTGCCTTCACAGTCAGGGACAGTGTTGTTCTTAGTCTTTGTCATGATACAGTGAGGAGCATGAAGACCCTATTCACAGCAGTCAACTGTGTCTGATAATACAAACAAATATATGCAAATGTTGTTACACTTAAGTCTGATCTGTTATCTAACTTATTCATCGTCAAAAACCAATGTAGTATGAGTCTTCTTAGCTGCTCTTTCCTGTGGAGGAGGTGTAGATGTGTGCTTTCGGTCAGGTCTCTTGTTGTCCTAATGTCTATCATCAACATTGAGACATTGTTTAGCATGTAGTGTCCTTACAAGCTTCATTTTCTGAATATAGTGGGCTGGAATCAGCCGCACAATGTGTGTGCACATCAGAAAACACTTCAGTGTCATTTCTCTGTGCCAGTCTCAGCTCACCACAAAATCCAGCTCTGCACCTATATTGACAAAATTGCCTTCTGACAGGAGGACAGAGCCCATGGGCAGGATTTTGCCAGCTGTTACGACCATGCACGCTGAAGGTGCATAGGAGTAGGATGGACCAAGAAGGGCTTGGCTTCAGCTCGTGCGCTGCGCCCCTTGCCCGAGTATGCGCCCTTGATTTCAGAACAGACTAGAATGGAAGTCTGGGGTGTTCCAGAACAAGTCCAGGTCGAACAGCGGACTTGTCCGGCGGACATCCGGAGTATGGATAGTGAAGGAGAAACTGGAGTCAAGACTACCAATGGTAGGGTCTTGAGTAGAATAGAGGTATAGACTGAGAATGGAAGTATGGCTACTCCCAGACGAAGTCTGGAGTAGAAGAATAACAAGGGTAGACTACCAGAAGGTAGAGGCAGAGATGTAGTTCCTGGGACGTAAGTCTGGAAACTTGGAGAGAGTAACTAAGGGTATTTGACCAGAGGGAATGACTGTGGGTAATGGAAGTCCTATCTGGTATGGAGTCCGGAATAGGCGGTGTGACGGAGGTTGGTCACCCTATGGATAAACGAAGGGAAAGTCCTAAAAAGATTAGTCTTTAAGACTACAGAGTAGGAGCGGACACGGAGATCCAGTCCAGGGGATGGTAGAGGAAATTAGAACCCATAGGGTACAATAATATTCAAACTGAGGATCTACTAGGTGTTACAGGGGGCTTATATACTGTAAGTAAGTATGTCAGGATGAGTAAGGATGAGACCAGAGCTAGGAGCAGAGCACATGGAAAAGTGAAGGGGCTATGTATGTGACATATGGAAAGATAGTTAATAAACAGAGCAGAACAATCAAAATGAACTCGGATATGAACGGGGAACAGATCAGATGAATAAGACAGGATGTACATAGCCGATAACCGGAGGGAATAGGGGTTCCCTATATTTAGAAATGGGCAGAACTGTGTGAATAAGGGCAGATGACTAAAATGAGGAGGAACGGGAGCGGAGGCACAGCCTGAGTGAAATGGTATGAAATAATGAAGAGAGAACTGGAAATGGTAATGATTGTCAGATAGGGGTTGCAGAGGCAGATGATGAATGCAATGGGCAGAGAACTGTATGGCCGGTGGAATACGGAGATTAGATAGGACCGGAGCAGATGGTGTTTAGATGTTCTATATAAACAAATAACCGGAGATGGATGAGGTGGAGTATGGAGGTATTGAGGGGTAAAGGGGAGTGGTATAGTGTCCATTGGTTCCAGCGGAGGCAGTACTGGTCTTCAGGACAGTCTGGAGGTTCAAGGAGTTGGTATAGGGGCAGATTAGATAGGAACTGAATACTGATTTATAGGGTTAGGGTTGATAGAAGCACTGATTTGTGCACGGGATATGACACTAGCTCCCATTAGGTCAGCAGTGGTTAATGGACACACCATGTTCCAGAGGTCCTGTACATATAAGTATTTTCCCCCTGGATCCTGTGCTTTGGAGAGCACAGGTTCCTTGTGTTCATGTGGTTTCTCCCTCTGCCAATGTATCATCAATTGCACATGTTCATTATCAATGCTCAACACACTTACCTTGGTGAATACATGCCTTTGCAAATATGTCTGTTGTAGGATATGCCTTGCATTGGCAAGTGCAACCGCTGGCTGACATACTCACCAGCGAGATTGAGTGCACAGATTGTTGCTTGCCAAGCTTCTAAGTGTTCCTTAGAGGCAATACTGACATGTTGGACTGCACATGCCACTTCAGATTCATGGCTATGTACATTCAGGTTCATCTGATCACACAAAGGAAGGCTAACCACTCACCCAGACCAATTTCTGAACATCTCAACATGAAATTGTCGCAAGAGACCTTGCAGACAGATAGCCACAGGATACACTGTGCCTGGTTTAGCATCCACCAGATTCTTGTAGATGAGAATCCGGTCCCTCAATTTGTCTTGCTGCTCACAGTCTTGATATACATCTGCCCATTACACTAGGGTTTGCAACAAATAGGGGAATAATTCCCATGAATTAAACTTGCCATTTCCTTGCATTCTGCAAATTTCTTTTTTCATTGGAGCTGGCCATAAGTCAAATGCCATCATATCTCCAGAGGCTGCAGCAACCTCATGTTGATACATAGATATCACAAAGTTTGAATTTCAACTCACCTGTCAAAAAGGACATGATGGTTAAAGGTAGACAAGTAGAATCACTGATAAATCTGCATCATTTGACATATATTCAATTCGGTCTACATCATCTTTGAACAAAGTTGTAAGTGACTTAGCCACATGACATTCACTGACATACATGCATGATTTCAATGACTCCTTGATCACCTTTCACAAACCTCCTCCAAAATGGTGTTTTATCGACTCATTAAATTGTCATTGGCACCCCCCCCATCATCAAGGTTAGTATGTCTATCACATGCATTACTGGTCTTCTCCTTAGCAAACTTGGGAAGACAATAACAAATACCCCTACTACCCATCTAGCTATGTCATTCCTTGGCTAGTGAAGACCATTATGTCACGAATATCAATAACATATCCAGCTCTTCCATAAATGGAATTTCACCTACTTGCAATGAATGGGCAACCATCATACAACTTGACAGAACCATGGGAGGTTGTGTGATTGTCGATGAGATCACTGCTACCTCAAAGCATATCTTCAGTGCAACACCTCTTACTTCTCTCCCACTGATGGAAATGACACCTGTTCACTGCAAAAAAACCTTCCTGTCTGGGTGCACCCCCTAGTCATTGGGGTGAAGTGGAGGCACATGTCGTGCACTTTGTAGTGAGGCGATGTCGATCTTTGTTGCTGGTCAGTTGAAAACCACAACAAAACAACAAACCTAGCAATGCTACTGCTCAGTGGTCCTTATGCTGAGAAGCACTGGGTACAGTAGTTGTTCAGTTGGGTGGCCTGACCCTTGGTAGTGCACCACACACTCCAAGTGTGAGGGGTTTAGGTTTGAGGATAGATGAGCACAACTAAGTCTGGAGTGACCTAGCTGTGTTGGAGGACGAAGAAAGAGGGCAGCAAAGATGATAGACTGGACTGGATGGATAGAATAGCAGTGGGACAGTGTTCCAGGTGAACAAGGTCCAAGAAGATGTGGAAAGATGAAAAATGCGAAGCCAACTGAGGCTTCAGAGAGAACTGGACATGAAATGGTGAACTGGATAAGTTGATTTTTTGTAGCTAAAGTACGGGGGTTTACATAGAGTAGAGTACCTGCGTACGTATGTGTATGCAAAGCAACGCTCCAGGCAATGAGTAAGGCAATGAAAAGGGCAATGAAAGGGGGGAATGGAATGAATGTGCTGCGCTTGAGGTGATTACTGAGTAATTTCAAAAAATAGAACAAATCCTATGCATAAGAATGGAGAATGAGTCATAGGGATAAAGAATGAGTCATAAGGACAAAGAATGAGTCAGAGAATGAAAAAGCGATGATAAAGCAGGGCTGTGACCATTACAAACCATGACTCATGACCTGAGTCATCATGACCAATTGCTATGCAAGCATGACAAAGTGCTGTGCGGTGATGATGCAAGAGCTGTGACGCAGCAATGACACAGCATATGGGCAATGGAGAATGGAATGGAGTGATGATGCTATGATGCCATGATGGTGTGATGATCCGAATGCTCTGCTGCAGAGATGTCATGTGGTTGTTGGTGCAGAATGTCGACATGCAGGGATCATGGGATATACACAGTCTGTAAGACACTTCCCCAGCATGATAAAGGGATTGGTCTTCTGCATGGTGAATTGGTGGTTTGCAATCTCTGGTGAGCATGAGGATGGAATGGCATGGTGTCCACAGTGATCATGGAGGTGAGGTGCGAGTGGATAATAGTTTGGATGGTTCGACAAATATAAGCCATTGAAGAGGATTGGAAATGGTAGGGAGATAAGGACAGGATGAATAAAGACATGGTTTTCGACATATTGGTGCAATTTGGCATGGTCTGGCTGATGCTGAGGTTGTCTGAGAGTGTAGTGGGTGAAGATGGGAGAGCATTGGAAGTGTGTGAATGGGGGAAAGGTGAATGAACCTTGTTGAATGTGAAATGCTGTAAAAATGCGGGATGCCGTAATACTGTTGAAAATCGCTTGAAAATCGAAAAATTAAGGGAAAGGAAGGGAAACAAATGAAATGGTGCATAAGGAATGTTATGGGAAATGAAGATATAAATTTTAAAAACCATGTTCTCGCTACCAAACACATTTGGTGCGTGACAGCGAGTGAGAGTAGAGATGCTGCATGCTTAAGCACTACTCTGGGTGTGCCCCCTAGCCATTAAAGTGATGTGGAGACATATGTTGTGCACTCATTGTGTGATGTGTCTGACCATGCTGCACCTCATACTTTTGTTGTGTTTCTGCTGCGACAACACTCAACCTGTTCAATTCTTCCCATGCATTGCCTTGTAAGTCAGAATTCAATGTCTTAAATGAAAACCATCTGAGAACTGCTATGTTACTCAATTTAGGTGCTCACAATAATATCATGTAAATGCTCTGAAGAGAACATGTGCATGTTAAGTCAACAATCACCTGGGTCAGAGAGCTTCCTTGTACTTTAAAATCTGTGAAAGCCCAACCAGGTAAAATGGGCAATTGGGTACGCCTAATATTGATCATTTTTTCTCCTGTGGGAAACTTATAACTAGTCACAATGGGCAGAATAGGCACTACATCATTGTCGAGACCTGGTACATGGAGAGTGCTCTTAGGAATGTTCACCAAAGCACATACTGCATACTAGTGATCTCCTTCAACTTCATAAGTAATAGATTGCAAGGTTCCTCTGCTTCCATTCACAATTTTGCAACTGGTTGCAGCATTTTTGATTATCATCACAGGCATGCCTGGAATCAACAGCAGTTCTCCGATTGCATTATTGGTGTATGTACTTCCCATTTTCCACATTCATCTCTGTTGTGGAAGTGTGACGTCCACTCCAGTGATCCTGTCTTGAGTGCAGTATACTTGATATTATTGGTTGGACTCATGTGCAAATGAGTGAGCCTTGGATTTGTTGATTGCATCCCTTAAAACCTTCTTCATCACAATGACAGGTGCATCTTTAAAACTATGAAATTCCTCAGCAGAACCCTGCTTTAATTCACTGAGGAGCCAAGTTTTCAATACATCATAATCGCTCAGCTGTCCAGTGCTTGAAGGTACTTTTCGTGCCTTACCCATGTGTATCCTGTTCAGCATTTCTACAAAAGGTGTGTCATCTTTAACTCTCCAATTTTGTTTGAGTTCAATGACTGTCTCTACCTGCCACCATAAAAAAGCCCCATGCAGTGCAGATTGGCCTTTGATTGTCTGTACTGTAGCAGGTGTCAGTTTTCTGACCAATTTATAACTATATAGGACATTGTATTTTGGTGGTTGCAACTGGCTGAAATCACTGGCAAATATTAGATTGACACTGCCAAATGGTTTGTCACATGCAGAATCATCCCATGATTTGGCCTGACATATATGCTGAGAGACCTGACTCAGCAGTTCTGCAGCCATCAATGAAGCTTCATCAAGGATGAGATACTCTACCATTTGCCAAATGAACTCTAGATCATTTTGGTTGATAGGTGCCTGCCACTTAGGCAAAAAAGGTCAATGCATATATGGTATAGCCATCAATGAGTACTGCTGCACTACCTGTAGGAGCACTCAAGGTCAATTTTTCAGGTACCCCACACTGGCAAAACATCTCAACTATGGCATGTATGACATGACTTTTACCCGAACCTCCAATGCCTGTAATAAACATGAGGAGTTGTTTTACTTCTTCTCAGATAAAATGTTCACTGACTATTCTCAGGCTCATCTCCTGCTCCTTGTTGTCAGTTAATTTAAATTCCTCAATAATCTCTGTTAAAATGACTTCTTTCTCCTTATACAAAATTTCTGGCTTATGATATACTGATGTAATCTCAGCTTTGTTCTGCATGTGCTGAAATGACATAGCAGGATCAGTCTCATCTGGTGCAAAGCATGCCCACTTGACTTCTGTGTCAGCACTGCCAACATTGACTGGTCTTTTATGCTTCCTTGCTGCTTTCATGAGTGATATGAACTCCAGCAATCTTCCCTGCTTATTGTCACTAACAAGGTGTGTTGAGGAATCTTCAGAAGTCAGCTCTTTTTTCTGTGACAGATCTGCAACAGTCAATAATCCACCATCATGTGCTGCTCTCAAACAAGCTTGGATGTCATGTGTGTCTGTATGTCTTTGGCTTGGTTCAGCTCCACCAATATTCTCATCGTCTGCCTTGTCATTTTCATCTAGTAATGCATCAGCAAATAATGCCTCATCAAAGGCACTGATGTCCACTTGTGTCTTGTGGCTTTGCTGAGCACCAAAGATATGCAGTTTGGCATGCTGTTCTCACACCAGCATAGCATGTGCATTGCGGGCATCTTTGCATTCATTCTTGACATTCTGTCATATTCCGTGCACAAATCAGTGCTTCTATCAACCCTAACCCTATAATCAGTATTCAGTTCCTATCTAATCTGCCCCTATTCCAATTCCTTGAACCTCCAGATCGTCCTGAAGACTGGTACTGCTTCCACTAGAACCAATGGACATTATACCACTCCCCTTTACCCCTCAATACCTCCATACTCCACCTCACCCATCTCCGGCTATTTGGTTCTATAGAACATCTAATCTCCATCTGCTCTGGTTCTATCTAATCTCTGTACTCCACCAGCCATACAGTTCTCTACCCATTGCATGCATCATCTGCCTCTGCAACCCCTATCTGACAATCATTATCATTTCCAGTTCTCTCTTCATTATTTCATACCATTTCACTCAGGCTGTGCCTCCACTCCCATTCCTCCTCATTTTAGTCACCTGCCCTTATTCACACAGTTCTGCCCATTTCTAAATATAGGGAACCCCTATCCCTCCAGTTATTGGTTATGTACATCCTGTCTTATTCATCTGATCTGTTCCCCATTCATATCTGAGTTCATTTTGATTGTTCTGCTCCGTCTATTATCTATCTTTCCATATGTCACATACATGGCTTTTCCACTCTTTCATGTGCTCTGCTCCTAGCTCTGGTCCCATCCTTACTCATCCTCACATACTTACTTACAGTATATAAGCCCCCTATAAACTTAGTAGATCCTCAGTTCGAATATTATTGTACCCTATGGGTCCTATTCTCCTCTGTCATCCCCTGGACTGGATCTCCATGTCCACTCCTACTCTGTAGTCTTAAGGACTAATCTCTTTATGACTTTCTCTTTATCTACCCATAGGGTGACCTACCTCCATCACACCGCCTATTTCGGACTCCGTGCCAGATAGGACTTTTGTTACCCACAGTCATTTCCTCCAGTTGAATACTCTTAGTTACTCCCTCCGAGTTCCTGGGCTTATGTCCCAGAAACTACATCTCCACCTCTACCTCCTGGTAGTCTACCCTTGTTACTCTTCTACTCCAGATTTCGTCTGGGAGTAGCCATACTTCTGTTCTCAGCCTATACCTCTGTTCTACTCAAGACCCTATCATTGGTAGTCTCGACTCCAGTTTCTCCTTCACTATCCATACTCCAGATGTCCGCCGGACAAGTCCGCTATTCGACCCAGACTTGTTCTGGAACACCCTGGACTTCCATTCTAGTCCATTCTGAAATCAAGGGCACGTACTCAGGCAAGGGGCGCAGCACACGAGCTGAAGCCAAGCCCTTCTTGGTCCATCCTACTCCTGTGCACCTTTGGCGTGCATGGTCATAACACATTCATATTCTTAATAATTGCTGATAATCTTGGTGAAAAAGCTTCTTTTTCAAACACATCTGCCCAACTATGATGATCTCCCTTTAAGTCTTGCAGGTCTTGCCACGGTTTGAACAGCAACATCATTGCTCGACAATGCAATTCATACTCCTCTTCAGATTGATCTGGGCAAGGTATTGTGTCACCCAACAATAATGGAATCACTGCCTTACCATGAAGACAGAGTATATGTGTAGAAAACTGTGCATGTTGTGGTGCAAATTTTGCCCTGGGCTGTATCTTTGGTCTGGTCTTTTGTGAATAGGCATTGTAAGTGTCATCATCTGAATTGGCATCAACTTCATTGTCATTTCTGACTGCAATATCCCTTGATTTTCATGGTGCTCTCTATAAATTCCCACAAACATAGTCAGGAAAAATCATTGTTGAATGGCCTCAATGTGTAATCTATCAAATCACTCGAGAATTCACACTTGTCTTCAAGAATGTTGACAGTCACCTACTCCTCAAGCTAGGTACTTTCTGGTCCATCTTCACTGATGCAATTGTCTTTGTTGTTTGACAGTGCAAGGTCATCAAACTTCTGTACCGCATGGATGAATTCATACCACTTGAAGGTATGAAACATGTGACTACTATAATAATCACTGCTGCCCACTAAATAACTCATCACTTGCTGATGAGACATTTCCTGTTTGCCCATCATAGCATTCACAGTTTTGGTGATCAAATTCCTCTCTCCCTTTTCAGCTGACATACATCCTTGCTCTTCTTCTCTAGCTTCATACATTTTTGTTGCATAGTCTAATGCTTGTAGACCAACATGCAATGGTAGATCACTCTTAGTGATGTACTTGGTGGTATAAAATATGGTTGCTTTTGCAGCTTCACCAGACCCAATAAATTGTGAGTCTGTGTTGCATTGCATCAAAAAGAGAATCAGATCTGTAAAATTATTGACACATTGTCGATCTTCGTTGCCGGTCTGTTGAAACCTTCAACAAAAACAACAAAACCAGACAACGCTACTGGTCAGCGGTCCTTGTGCTTAGAAGCACTGTGTTCAGTAGTTGTTCAAAATAGGGTGGGCTGACCCTGATAGTGCTCCAAACACTTCGAGTTTGTTGAAGAGTTTGGGTTTGTGGGAGGTGTGAAAAGACGAAGCTGCACACGGGGCAGCTAACTGGAATGAATACTGGACTGGAATAGAGATAGAGCAGAGTGACAAGGTTCCAGGTGAACAATGTCAAGGAAGATGATGATGATGAATGAGGACTGAAAAATGCGAAGCCTATCTGAGGCTTCAGAGGGGAATGGACATGGAATGTGAACTGGATGAGTTGATTTCTCTGTAGCTAAAGTACAGGGGTTTATATAGAGTATAGTACCTGCGTACGTCTGTGTATGCAAAGCAACGCTCCAGGCAATGAGTAGGGCAATGAAGAGGGCAATGAAGGGGGGGAATGGAATGAATGTGCTGTGCTTCAGGGGTAATGACTGAGCAATTTCGAAAAATAGAACAAATCCTATGCAGAATGAGTCATAGAATGGAGAATGAGTCATAAGGACAAAGAATGAGTCAGAGAATGAAAAAAGCGATGATAAAGCAGGGCTGTGACCATTACAAACCATGACTCATGACCTGAGTCATCATGACCAATTGCTATGCAAGCATGACAAAGTGCTGTGCGGTGATGATGCAAGAGCTGTGACGCAGCAATGACGCAGCATATGGGCAGTGGAGAATGGAATGGAGTGATGATGCTATGATGCCATGATGGTGTGATGATCCGAATGCTCTGCTGCAGAGATGTCATGTGGTTGTTGGTGCAGAATGTCGACATGCAGGGATCATGGGATATACACAGTCTGTAAGACGCTTCCCCAGCATGATAAAGGGATTGGTCATCTGCATAGGGACTTGGTTGTTTGCAATCTCTGGTGAGCGTTAGGATGGAATGGCATGGTGTCCACAGTGATCATGAAGGTGAGGTGCGAGTGGATAATGGTTTGAATGGTTCGACGAATATAAGCCACTGAAGAGGATTGGAAATGGTAGGGTGATGAGGACAGGATGAATAAAGACGCGGTTTTCGACGTATTGGTGCAATTTGGCATGGTCTGGCTGATGCTGAGGTTGTCTGAGAGTGTAGTGGGTGAAGATGGGAGAGTGTTGGAAGCGTGTGAATGGGGGAAAGGTGAATAAACCTCGTTGAATGCAAAATGCCATAAAAATGCGGGATGCCGTAATACTGTTGAAAATCGCTGAAAAATCGAAAAATTAAAGGAAAGGAAGGGAAACAAATGAAAAGGTGAGTAAGGAATGATATGGGAAATGAAGATATAAATAAATAAAAACCATGTTCTCGCTACCAAACATGTTTGGTGCGTGACAACGTCCTCTCCAATGTCTCAGTTCGATAGAACTAGTCTCTGGATCCACTGAGAATACATCTTGTGTGGATCCATCAATGCGCATTCTGCATATAGCATCATCTCGCTGCTCTCCATTTTTGACGTGCTTAAAGCAGGTATCATTATGAATGTGCCAATTACATTCAATAGCTAAATGGCTGAGGAACTCCATGAATTCATATTTAAATGAGTCCTTGTCCATTTGACTTGCCTGTGGAGGTTTTTCCAATTGAGGATCCATTTGCCCTGCACTACATTGAGGTTTCTTAGCTTGGTCTGCATGCATCTCTGGCATTGGGCCAATGTCATAAGGTAATTCACAACTTATAATGCTCTCCAACCATGCAAACATTTTGCCTAAAAAACTGTTCTCAGTTACCATGTGATCACACAAAACCTGGGGGCTGGGATTTCCCTTGATCCATATGAGAAAATGACAGTGTAGAGTACCTCTTCCTTGCACTTCTACCATACCATAAAATGCCTTGCAATGCCTGAAAATACCAGGGCCATGTTTGTAACGCAGTAGGACATCAATAAATGCTTGAATTTGCAGGTCAAAAGCTATTGCTGTTGTATTAGGTTGACTTGCAACTACTTTGGCCCTATCAAATGATGTCATCATCAACCATTCCTCAAGTTCTATCCCTGCAACAACAGGAATCATGCTGTTGGTGAGATCATGTGGGTTAACTGTGACAAACAACACTGGTGTGCTGAACCTTTTCATGAGTGAATGAATCTCATTTCTATGGCACAGCTTATATCCTGTGCTCCCCTTCAATGACCTCATTGATGCATGGAGTTGCTGCAAAATCTGTGTGGTGTCATGCACCAAATGTGTTTGGTAGCGAGAACATGGTTTTTTAAATTTATATCTTCATTTCCCATAACATTCCTTATGCACCATTTCATTTGTTTCCCTTCCTTTCCCTTAATTTTTCGATTTTCAAGTGATTTTCAACAGTATTACAGCATCCTGCATTTTTACAGTATCCCACATTCAACAAGGTTCATTCACCTTTCCCCCATTCACACACTTCCAATGCTCTCCCATCTTCACCCACTACTCTCTCAGACAACCTCAGCATCAGCCAGACCATGCCAAATTGCACCAATATGTCGAAAACCATGTCTTTATTCATCCTGTCCTTATCTCCCTACCATTTCCAATCCTCTTCAATGGCTTATATTTGTCGAACCATCCAAACTATTATCCACTCGCACCTCACCTCCATGATCACTGTGGACACCATGCCATTCCATCCTCACGCTCACCAGAGATTGCAAACAACCAAGTCCCTATGCAGATGACCAATCCCTTTATCATGCTAGGGAAGCATCTTACAGACTGTATATCCCATGATCCCTGCATGTCGACATTCTGCACCAACAACCACATGGCATCTCTGCAGCAGAGCATTCAGATCATCACACCATCATGGCATCATAGCATCATCACTTCATTCCATTCTCCACTGCCCATATGCTGCGTCACAGCTCTTGCATCATCACTACACAGCACTTTGTCATGCTTGCATAGCAATTGGTCATGGTGACTCAGGTCATGAGTCAGGTTTGTAATGGTCACAGCCCTGCTTTATCATCGCTTTTTCATTCTCTGACTTATTCTTTGTCCTTATGACTTATTCTTTGTCCTTATGACTCATTCTCCATTCTATGACTCATTCTGCATAGGATTTGTTCTATTTTTCGAAATTGCTCAGTAATAGCCTCTGAAGTGCAGCACATTCATTCCATTCCCTCCTTTCATTGCCCTCTTCATTGCCTTACTCATTGCCTGGAGCATTGCTTTGCATACATAGATGTATGCAGGTACTCTACTCTATATAAGCCCCTGTACTTTAGCTACAGAAAAAATCAACTTCTTCAGTTCATATTCCATGTCCATTCCTCTCTGAAGCCTCAGATAGGCTTCGCATTTTTCAGTCTTCATCCATCATCATCATCATCATCATTCTAGACATTGTTCAACTGGAACCTTGTCTCTCTGCTTCAACATTTATTCAAGTCCAATATCTACTCCAGTCCACTGCCACATGTGCAGCACATCTATTCCATCTCCCACACATCTAAACCTTCAACCACTTGAAGTGTTTGGAGTACTGCCAGGGTCAGACCACTCTCTTGAACAACTACTGAACCAGCCTTCTAAGCACAGGAACTGCTGACCAGTAGCATTGTTGGGTTTGTTATTTTTGTTGAAGGTTTTAACAGACCAGCAATGAAGATCAACAGTGGCTTTCTTTTCCTGAGTAGTTGAGGGTTTTGCATTGACAGATCACATCCATTTCTCAGCCAAGCTGGTAAGTGAAGGGGCCACATCCTTCAAGTCTTGCACTAAATTATGCTGCAAGGATGAACTAATATGGAAACAGGTATTCCTGCTAACTTCTTTCTTTTGGATCATGTTCCAACAGATAAACACAAAATTAGGGTCACTCCAAAAAGGCGAATTGTCCTGGTGCAGCAGATTTTTCACTTGAGCCTCCATAGTTATATGTTGTTGGGCTGTTTGGCCACTGTGATAGAACCCTCCAATATCCCAAGGATCTAAGTGCAGGAATAGGAAAGACATCAAGCCTGGATCAGTATCAGAGATGAAGCTCAAGCCTGCCTTGGATAAGATAAATCTGTTATGGTCTAATACATATGCTAATGCATGTAGCTTCATTTTTTCTCTGCTTGTTGACAAATGATCACCTTTAGTGAAACCAACAGCCTCAATCACAATATCACCAGCCTCTGCATTGTCAGGAGTGCCAATATCATGAGGTTCCAAACTGGAGACTTCACTGATCTCATCCAAGTCATCTCTGGGAAGATGACATATTTCCAATGCATGCAGGACACTAGTATCCAGGCTGGCATCATATTCATCAAATAAACTATTCATATTTTCCTGGCTAAATGAAACACCACATTGCTGATACCAAGGATTGTGGGCAAGTAAGAAATCAATCAATGTTTTCACTGTGGATTTTGTGATAAGAACTGGGTGCATCTGTTTGACAGTTTCACACAAAGGCTTTTGCAAATTCCCAGAAAAGTTGATGCACATCATGACTGGGCGGCAACATGTTGCAAAGCTGTGTGACATCTTGTGGCCTAATGGTGACATTGCCTTGATTATACCACTGTGAACCTTGCTCTCTCATTCTGAAATGCCTAGATGGCTTATATGCATAAAATAGGTGATTTGTGATGCATGTGTGCAAGACATGAGCATTAAATCACAGGTGGATGCTTGTGCAAATGCCTCATGAACATTGGGAGGCAATCTCTTGTGACCATAATACTGAAAATTCGCGAGAGCATTTACAGGTTGTCATGGCCATTTGCCAATCAGAGCTGAATAACATTGCCGACAAATCAGCAAATCAACAAGTGTCCAAGAGTCTATTAGGGCCTTCAAATATAAAATGGCTCTCTTGTACAACTCAAAGTTGTAGCTTCGTGGGAGTGTATGCTCCAGTAAACAATCATTGCGCAATAGATGTAAGGAAACTTTGCATGGACTAACACTCTTGAGTTTAGAGGAACAACCATTATAGGCGCAAACGGCACATGCTCCTCGTTGCTGAACAGCTGGACTCATTTTATGTTGCCATTCCTTGATCATTCCTATTTTATCTCCAAAGGTGCGCACAGTGGGAAACTCAGGATCATCTTCCATGTCATCAGCCATCAATTCATCACCAGAATCCATGTCATGAGATGCATCATCTCCTGCTTGTTTTTGCCAGCAATGATGTGCAGCTCGGCAAGCCATTAGACAATGCAAAGAGTGATCATGTTCAAATGGATTAGGCAAAACAGCATGAGAAAAATCCCACCTGGCAACACATAAATGCTTGAACACAATAAAATTTAATACACATTCAGCAGTGCAGTTGTGAACATGTAATAAATCCTGGATGTAATCCCTGTGATTGACTGACATAACATGAATTGAATGGGCACAGGCCATTTCAGTGTACTGCTCTCAAGTGAAGACGGAAAAATTCTTGATGATGTGCGACAAGCTAGGCACAGACACTGGAAGAAGATCACCAGACGAAAACTGTTTGGCGACAGGCAGAAAAACTTGAGAGACCCCATGAAACCCAAAATACTTGCGTAAAATGCATGATGACACAATAGAATTCCCTTCATTGGGAAATACTTGATTGGATGCAACCAACATGACAGGATGAACAAAACCAACGAGAGGATGCAGAGATGTCGAGTTGCTGGCCATAGCGCGTATGTTTACGCTTAATTTAGAAGATAAAAGGAGAAAAGAGGAGACAAACTAGAGCGGTCAAGGGAACCATGGCAAACAAACATCAATAGCTTACAAATTTTTTTAAAAGATCTGGGATGATCGGAGGTCCACAATGCTACACTCAAACCAGTACCCTTTATAGGGTCCTGGAATATTAATAATGGGACTCAAAGTAAAATTTGAAAACCACAAAACAAATGAAAAACTTCAGCATCACTTGAAATTTTCGGCATCTTTCAGACTCTGACAGAACCTGTGCCGGTGACAATCACTGTGGTCATTGTCATCACCATCATTGTCGCCATCATCACAATCATGTCGCATCCCCAACCATCATGGCTAGTAGTCGTGGACGTGGATCTCAAGGTCATCAACCAAAGTGTGGTAGTCACAGATTATTCACTGAGTCATCTATTCCTCAAAGTGCTAGCCCGCCCATCAGTGCAGGATCAGGAGATTGGTCCAAGCCACCTACCATACACTGGGATAAGAAGAATAGTCCATGCACTGCTCGTCTTATCGAGTGGTGCAAAGTCAATCAAGATGCTCGCCTCAAAATCTTCTCAGATTCTGCAAAGGACACAAAGGAGGAAGGGCACACACACTAACAAATGACCACCCAAAAGAATGTCTACTTGCAGCTGCCATTTTTGATAATGATGAAGATCCGAAGGTCAGGGAGTACTTTAAAGCACATCCCCTTGCCTTTATGAAGCCCATTCAAAGCCAGTTCACATCGTGAGTCCTCATGACCACCATTATGGTGTTTCAGTGCCGACCTGGCCACTAACTAGCTACTTTAGCCTATGCAAAAAGTACAATGAAATCAACATGCAACTTGGCCAGACTGGTGCCGGCCTATCTTTTGATGCCATCAGTGGAAACAAGAAGATGAAAAGCATTCTTGGTATGTACTTTCCATTCCAATGATGGTGTAGACTCTAACAATCTTCTAGACCGCCTCCTGGTAGCATTCCCATGGTGGGTCGATCTCCACGGGTGGTGGAGAACCAACCCAACGTACAACACTTCATTTTCAACAGGTGATCCAGGCCAGGACTTTGCAGCGGAGGCTGCAAGTCACTTTGGGAAAGGCAAAGGGAAGGAGATCCCTCTGCCTGTGGATGACGAAGACCATGCAGATGTCGAGAATGATGAGAGGGGGGATATGGGGCCACAAAACAAGGAGCTTGAGCCCGGCCAAATCCCAGATGAGGGTGAGGTCAGCAAGGATGACGATTTTCCTATGGACGAGAATAATGTCCCCTTGACATCTCATACTGCTGATGATCCGGACTGGCCTGACTGGGATGAAAACAATTTGTCTGGTCCTTCTTCATCACTACAGCTTCCTCAGCCTCAAGCATCATCATCCAACTCCTCGCTTGTCCCAAGTTTTCAACTTCCAGTGTCTACCAGCCAACACCCAATCATACCACATCTCAACATAAATCATACAACATGTCAAGGCCCTACTATTTCTCTCAACTCCCCAGAACCAGATGATGGTGCGCGAAAATACCCCTTGCCATCCACCATTTCCTCGGGCAATACAAGGACCATCATCTCTCAAGATCGGCAAATCGATTTCTCATCTGACGACTCTGATGCATCCGCAAGTCAGATGATGAAATCCTTGACAGTGCATTCACGCAAAGCCAGTGGCGCTCATCATTCTGGCCACACGTCATCTGATCAGGATTCTGATCCTTTGCCAACTACATCTAATAGATCTGTCTCTCGCAAACGGCCACGTGATATGGCAGCTGAATTCAACACAAAGCTCAATGATGCATCAGACAACCTCATGCGGCACATTCAGGATTCAACTACAGCCAAGGTTGAACACAAGTGCCTGAAGATAGAGTCCAAGTTGGCCAGTATCGAGCTTAAAGCCCGTCTCAGTCGAGACAAGCGTGAACATGTGCTTCGGAGTACTAGTGCAGCTCAGAGTCATGAGCGGGCCATGGCAGATGAACGGACAAGGCAACTTGAGTTGGAGATTAAGCTTGAGCAGGTGAAGTTAGAACGCTTGGCTTTGGAGAAGGAGATGTCTCATCAGGGTAACTAACGGTCATGCTATTTTTCACTGCTGCACACAAATTTTTACCACATTCTAGCTCGTTTTTTTCCTTGTAGCTGCTTAGGTATACATGTATCTAAGTTCATGATGTATACATGTTTATGTATGGCCACTTTGATGTGTTGGATTGTACTGACACTATGCTTTGCAGTCTCCTTCATCCTGTCACGTCTCCATGTCATGCCCGCAACCTGCCTCGACCCTTCAAAACCGCAATCGAGTTACATCCTGTCACGTCTCCATGTCATGCCCACAACCTGCCTCGACCCTTCAAAACCGCAATTGAGTTGCATCCTGTTACATCTCCATGTCATGCCTGCAACCTGCCTCGACCCTTCAAAACCGCAATTGAGTTACATCCTGTCACGTCTCCATGTTATGCCCGCAACCCGCCTCAACCCTTCGAAACCACAATCGAGTTACATCCTCCTATGGCTGACAAGGACGAGGAAAAGGCTAGGATCATTACTATTATTATAGAGGTATGTTCCTACATGTTCACTGTTGAGATCTGTGCAGTAACTGGCCCATTAGTCTGTTATGAAAGAGCTGCCCTTCTGACCCAATGAAGCTCTCATCTCCAGCGCCATCTTCAACATCTTCTTCCTCCCTACCATCTTCATCTCTCCCCCATTGCCTTGCTTCATTAGCGAAGTCCGCAAATGAATCGTCGGTGTTAAGTTTTTCCTCAATTTCAATGATCATGTTGTGAAGGATCAAGCAGCACCGCATCCACATATTCACCTCATCTAAGTCTCGTTGCATCTGTATTTGGATCCACATTTCACGAAGGGACTGGAAGCATCCCTTCAATGAACCATAGCCGTGTTCTGAGCAAATGCAGACCTGAAAATGTAAGGGTTGATTTATGCATGAGAAAGGTTTGTCTTACCTTTGACAGATGATAGTTAAATGTTTTTTGATCACGGGTCAACCCACCAGCTGATGGCCACTTGAAAGGTACAACACACCATGGACAGGAACCATAGGCCGAGTCCACCCAAATCCACTCGTTTCCGCCCAAAAAGATCTGTGGATGACGTGCAATTCGGGCCTTCAAAAATGCATTGGAGTCATGCACACTCCCAGGAACTCCAATGATGTAGTCGACAATGCGCAGGTTGTGCAGCATGATTACAACCTTTTCGAGACATTAGGTTTGTTTTTCTATTATAATTCACAGTGTACTTGAGCTGATAGCAAGTAGTTTGATTTTCGGTCATAAAAGCCCTCTCCATGCCATCCAGGCTTTTGAAACAGGTTGAATGGTGTGCCATCAACACAGAGAAATCCCCCCCTCCACTCTTGACATGTCCGTTCTTCGACCCACGTCTTTGCCCTCTCCCTCTCAATCTGGTCATCCTCATAAAGCAGGTCAAAATGAATGACCGCATCGTGATGCTGAAGAAGTGTGATCATCATGCATCAGTGACAGTTATAAACTGTCCCTGTCAAGACACCTGCCCATTCAGCTATGTCTTCTGTTGTTGCCGCATTTCCATAATGACCTGTGCTGTTTAGGAATATTGTGAGTTGCACAGGGACAGGCAACTGTGGGTTATTCAAGCTGTTGTGGAAAACTGGGTGGGCAAGGATGGTGTTCACAAGGTGCTCGAAGATGGGGAGATCCACATGAAGTTTACGGCGAAATTTCTCGGGGTGACTCAGTGCCCACTCCTCAAGCAGATGCAGCTGTGGCGCACGGCTCGATTTTGGCTGCATGAAGAGAACACGACTCCTCTCAACCTCATCATGCAAGGCTTCGATCATGTCGCTGAATTCAGTGAAACTACGTGATGTGGTCAGGATCTCGGTTGCGGAGGACATCGACATCGAGAAAAGCAAATCGGTGAGGGAGGAGCTGGATGATATCGACGATGATGTATCCATCTTGCTATCATCGGATTCTCCAGACTCAGACGAGGAGCCTGAACTACTACTCTCGTCCCACTCATCAAGTCCTTCAATCGCAATCTTGGCTAATTCGAGGTACCGAGCTAGTTGTAGATCCATTTGTTTGGTCCGTAGTGCTTGCAGGATGTGCTGACGCGCTGATGTATGAGGCATGGTTATCGATGTTATCGATCGAGTTGCGATTGTACTTTGTCTTGATCTTACCGAAGATCAGTTCTGGCGGAGCTTAAATATGGCTAGAAACCTTCGTGTTTTACATGTGCCTTTGCTTTTATTTTTCTTTCACATTTTAGCTTTGAGGCCCGCTAATATCCTCATGTATTCTACGAAGCGTAAACTCTCCGGTCTCAGTGGGTTGCAATTGCAACTCGCCTACAACTCTCTTCTTAAGCTGAGGCAAACCATTGTCTACGAGGCCTCCAAGGAAGAGGAAGACTCAAATGAAGAAGACTTTGAGCAGCAGATCGACACCATGCTCTGTTTGTTGGGGTCGAAGCTGGAGGGGCCTATGGTATGACTCGAGTTACGAAACGGCTTTCCATTAACTCACTCTCTACAGTCTTTTACCTTCTCCGGTGTGACCATAGAGGACCTGACTAAGTTGAAGATCAAGCTTACTGGCCGTCTTCGCCTGAAGCCCGATCGCGATACACGCATCGCGGAAACTACGTCCCTCGGACAGAGCGCACTTTGGTCGTCCGAGAATCTATATCGTCAACTAAATTTGTTGGAAAGTCTCATTCCTAGGACGGTAGGTTAATGATCTGTTAACCTTTGCACTATTCTGATACTTCGTCAGACCGAAGCGAGCGCTCGTGCGTGGATTGACGCGTTCTTCTTCCGCGCGTCTGCGATGATACCACCAGATAAGTCCATGGTTCTCAACATGGAACACATTGTTCCAGCCACGACCATCAGCCCGTCGAGTTTGCAGACCCTGTCTGGATTCATAGACTATACCGCCGTAGTGGTAGATAAACGCCGTGTTGGTCAATCTGCCTCGACTTATCTTTATTGCCCAGCTCATTGTTTCCTCTAGAATTCTTGCTGGACACCTCGCAACTTGGTTCCCTCGGGAGGATTATGCCATCTAGTTTCTTTGTTATGGAAGCCAAGCTTTCCGATCCTTCGGAACATGTTGCTCAGGCAGTATATGAGATGTATGCATGCGGAAAGTTTCTCCAGTGAGCGCATCCTGTCAGCTTTTATGTTTACATTTCCACTTTGCTACTTTATATCAGGAAAAAGGTCCTCCGTGGTGCTCTGACCGATGGACACGACTGGATGTTCCTTTTTATCAAGTTTAACGACAATTATGACGGGGCCTCCTATCAGCAGTCTCGTTTATTGAAGCTGCGAGCCACGAAGGATGTTGATGACCGGCCAGTGATCCACAGGCCATGGGCTGATTTGATTGCTGCCATTTTGTCATATTGGGTCAGTTTGATGCTAATATGCGTGATTGAATTGTTGATTGATTGGGATGCTAGGTTCAAAATAGCTTTGAAGACCTGGGAAGTGATGATTGGTTTGAAGTGGAGCATTTGGAATGATACTCTGTACAATGTCTTGCGCGCATTCAGATCTTGAACAATCGCCTGAACTCCATTTCCGAACTTTTTGTCCTTTGGCTTCATCAGAGAACCGGTGAGCCGCAGATATTATCATATATGCCAATATAATGATCATATATAGAAAATGTTTTCGTTATATTGAAATATAAAGTCATATATAAAGCCATGTATAATGTCGGAAAACCACCGTAATCAGCGTAAAGCACCCTGGGGAGACTCACGAGTTCTCTGATGTTACTAGTCCTAGCTATGTGAATAGGCTTGACAGGTCGCAAAATATGGGCGCGTTTGTGTTTCTTGTGGGCCATGCGGTATACAGTGTTTTATAAACTTTGTGTTGAGTTCGTGTGAAGAAAGAAGTTCATAAATGTCCCACGAAACCGATCTGAGGCGGGGCCAGAAGGACGCCTGAAGAATCCCATGTTTAAAACACTTCTCCGCCAAGGCGCTCCAATGTGGTGATGCTAATCGAGCTTCGCTCACGTTGCATCGTCCAGTGGTACCATATTCGAACCAGAATGGATCTAGAAGTGAGAACATACTATGAAAAAATCATATATGAACAAAGAAGTGAATGCGAAGCTTAGCACTCCGCATAACGACTCGGCGCGGGCCCGGTGGTGCTACTTATGTAGTTGGGGTGACCCTCAATCCCATACATATGGTAAGTAGCGTCTTAAGCATCCTAAGACTCAGAGATCTCAAACGTGAATTGTTTCCGCGGTTTTGTAGGGAACAACCAGGCGACTTATAAATGGTAGGCATAAGTTTGATTCCTATGCAAACACTGATGACTAGCACTACCCACACAAAGATCCCGACCACGATGCGGCAGCGCGTGATTGACTACATCACCCAACTCCAAAACAACATTGTCAGTGCTCTCGAAGATGCCTCAGTCCCTCCGTGTCAGTTCAAATGCGATACCTGGTCACGTCCACAAGGAGGGTGGCATCTCGTGCACATATGCCTCTTCCGGAGATGATGCTACCTACGAGAGAGGGCCACAAAATACCTATATGCATTACCCAGAGACCTATGAGCTTCAGTATAACTCGGATTATGCCTGTGGTGACCCTGTCCACAACCCCCCAAGCGGTCATGTTGCCCAGTATCACAACACCGCACAAGGAGGCATCGACTTCTGGCCTTCTGGCACTCTAGTAACAGGAAGCAATCTCCCACCATCCTGTTCACCACCAATGTATGCCCCTCGTTACCATCTATGAGTAGTTACTTTGCTTACAAGTACCCCCATATACAGGCAGTATCGAGAGAGTTGTGCTCCTTATTCACCTCGATACGCTTCGCCCAACACAGATACATCCTCCAGCTCCCACCTGAACCATCCTCGTATCGCCGTGAACCAACCTCCTACACTGGATCATCCGCTCATTATCCTGAGGCGTATCATGGTTTGTGGCGACAGTGGCATAACCCTGCCATCGGTGACCCGCAACTAGCTGGTTCTAGTTTGCCAGAACAGCTAGGCCTGTCTATGGCACCTTCACCTTCGGCCGCAAAATTTTCACAGCCCCATATAGGTCGTGGAGGTGATCTAAGTAATCCTCCATATCCACTACCATACATCCAGCCGCGTCGCCCTAATTCACATTCTCGCCAGAGTTCCCGACGTCATCGTGGATCTCATACCCACGAAACTCACCATTCGCCGTCCACTACGTTCTCTTGCGGCTGGCTTATCGGACACAATCTGCGGATTTACAGGGACTCTGGAGTCTGCATTAAAGGCGCATTTCGGGAGCAGTCATTTATCAGGGGCTCAAAATCCATGCTGTTGGCAAGGTTGTCGATATCGAAAATAGCCGTTCACGCCATGCGGCGTGACACTACATGGCGTCATGTTTCGGAGACCCATCTCGGGATGAAGAGGATTGTCTGATCTTTTATGTTCATTACGGTATTATGCATTTCTTCCATGCTTTTGATTGTCCCCTTGGTGCAGAGCGCTGAGGGGCAGTGGTTACCCTTGCTGTCATCGCTATCATTTGCTCTTTTCTGCTGCTACGTCATAATATGGGCAAAGTCGCAGGTTTATGGCTCGTGCTACTTCGTTCAGTTAGACGCAATGTGTGGCGCAAATGGTTATATATCTATAGATATGGTGTCAGGAACCTACATTGTTTCCGGAGGTTGACCAGCAGACTCTTGAAAGGTTACGACTATAGCTCTCGCCTGAAAGCCCTCAAGGAGATATTGCGAGCGTCCTGTCCAAAACTTCTCTCGAAACGTCTTTGAGAAATTTCTGTTCAAGGTTCTCATTTGTCCTTATAAACCAGAGCCAGTGCTCAGTGTCTTCAATCTCGCCACTTTCCTCCCACTCACCTGCTGCCTCTGGTTCGCCATGGTTGACTCACTTGCATCAAGCATCGTGTAAAGTAGTCAGCTGCCGCGCCTCATAACCGTTACACCAAAAGGTAGAAATACTGAAGACTTAGTCTTCAGTACCCGCGACAGTATATGTATTGATTATGAGAACTCAAGTAAGCCAGCGTGCTTACACGTCGTCGTTCATTTACTTTAGCTAAAATGTTCCTCGATCTAGCATTTCATCGCTGAGGGACCCGGTTTCCATTATCCAGCCTCTACTGGTCTTAACTGTGCTAAATTCCTGCCTTCAAAAAAACGCATGTACAGCATGGGGCTTGATATTAGTGCACCATAGTCTTGCTCCGGACATTTTCGACGCTCGTTTTCCGTTCCCTTTCGCACGTGATGTCCAGATGCAGCTTTTGAACGCTTTTTATGACGAGCTTCATCATCAGTATCTGTAGCTGTCTTCATCTTTTTGTATACCAATACATGTGACAGGAGTCTGGCCCTCCATGGCGGTCACCAGCTTAATTTTTCTCTGGGTACGAGCTAAGTAATCCGTATCCTGAAAACATACAGTTCGAGTCAACTGGTATATATATCTGCACAAGCGATTAGCTCAACTGTCTCACTCGATTCGCGTTCAGTACCTTTATTAACTGAAGGTAATCACTATTAACTTCAGCGATCCAGAGTTGATCAGATTCGACCTTTACCTGGACACCACTAGATCGGCCGGCGCCAAGATTCAGAGGTAGAATGATCTACATGAAGTATGTACCCTTTTGCTCGGCTAAAATACGCCAATCCCCCCTTCGATTTTCTCACCTTTGGGATCTCGTGGGCGGACTGAAATGCCGCTAATTGATCTCGCAGGTGTTGTTATGTGTGCGAACCCTGTGCCGGGGAGGGGCGCCGACGCGCCGCCCGTAGGTATTGGAAGGGCCACAGCCTACAGGCATCATGTGCACGGTACCAAAGTCAAGTGTGTCACTGTAACCTAATTATCTACTTTCACTGCGACAATATCCCGTATGCTATTTTAATAAGCTTTTCTTGTATCGTTGCACGTGGTTGCGCACCGTAAGAGGTGTTGACGCGTTGACGGATAGCTCACATGTATAGCATTGACGTCATGGCACCTCCACTTCGTTTTTCCATGCTTGCCACAATTGTATACAATGTATGTGGACGCGTGTGATATTTCCTGGGACTAGAGCTGACTATAAAGCGCCCTGTCCTCGTAAATTTCCCGCAGCAGATTTCGAAAAGATGTCTATAAATGTAGTGTTAGGACTAACGATCCCGGGTAGATCTGCCAATTACTCACCTGAGGTTTGATTCACGTCAACGAGCCTGACCGCGTGCTGCGCGTCCGTCCAGTAATAGCAATCGAACCCATTGTCAAACTAGGCTGGACTGTGGCAACTTTCCACGTTCCTGGTCCATCAAACGACACGTCTCGCGTCTTTTCAAACACGCCAGGCTCGGTTTTCTCGTCTTGATAGTTTACAGAGCCAGCCCATACGGTCGCAAACACGACACCAATGACAGCAACCATGGTGTTGACGAGCACGATCTCGTTGACTGTGAGGACGTATACGTTTTTGTACACGACAACCAGCTGTGCGAGGGACAAGAGAGAAGGGAAGACGAAGTTGGAGACCGAGATGTATAAAAGAGTGCGTAGGCGTTGCCCAAACGTTGCTAGATATCAACGTTAACACAAACTTGACCCCTACGCAAATTGGCAACATACTCCTCCGTGGGCTGACTTCACTCGCAACACTTGATCTGTGAATTCTTCGAAGACGGATTGCCCAGAGGAAGGCGATGGAGGCATAGCTGCAATCTTTCAACGATCCGACCCACTCTTAAAGCTGAATCACCCACGCATTATCGACGACCTGAGCTGACCACTCAATCTTGAGGTAAGGTGTGGTGGCCCACACTACTGCAAGGTTCTCACTCCCCGTTGGACCACGCGCAGCATCCGCAAGGACTTTAATGAACATGATCATGTTGACGAGACGCGCGATTTTCAAGAGTGTAGGAAGTGCGGTGATGAGGACGAAGCGCTTCGGGCCCACAATGGTGTAGGGGTAGATCAGTGTAAGACGAAGTAGAAGGATGAGATCAACCAGGATTGATTGAAATGCGCCTATAATTCCAATAGCGATGTTCATCTGGACGAGAACGTAAGAAGCAGCAGTGAAAGAAGAAAAAAGTCGTACTGTTGGCGGCCATGGGTCCAACGGAGACAACATTGAATGAATCTGCGATTGAATCAATATCGTATACATATGTAAGAGACAACGATAATACTGACAGCGAGACTGTCGATCATAATCCCAGCAGCGAATGCCAGAATGATGGCTATGACATTGAGAATGAATATGGGTCTTCTTCGTGAAAGTGGAGTGGAGAAATAAAAGAGGGCAAAAATGAGGGGAATCAGAATGACAGTGAAGGTATGCCCGATCATGATCGAATTCAGAGATGGCTGTATTATTGCAATGTAATTGGTGCCAGGCGGAGGCGGTGGAGGCACTATGATTGCCGGGGAAGGAGTGGTTGTATTGCTTGACATGATGGGCATCTGGCTGTGACAGCTGAGTGAATCCCATTGCTTATAAGAGAACATCAACTAAGAAAGAATATCACTAGTGGGAAGAATGCTAGGGACGGGCAACTCGTGCTCGAGGCATATGCCCGCCGGCTGAGAGGGCAGGCCTTGGCAAGCAACCTAAAACTTTTATTTGTATCATTTGTATCGCACGGGTCTGAGGAGCGGAGCCCGCTCAAGCGCCGCGGAATTCAAGTACTATGTATCCTCGAATGTCGCCAAAGAAGGGCATGCAAAAGTAGTACGATATTATTGTAAACCTCGCTGAAGGATGCATCGATGAGCAGAAAAGCAACGCGACAACGAAAGACTTGGCCACCAGTCACCGCTAGTGTTGCCGTCGAAGTGGAGTGACTCAGAGGTAACTTATTCACTTCACTTCGAAAACGTGGGAGTTCATAATAAATGTCCCATGATCTGAGGCGGGGCACTTCGCCGGCAGGACGCCTGAAGAATCCCATCGTTTAAAACACTTCTCCGCCAATGCACTCCAATGCGGTGATACTAATCGAGCTTCGCGCACGTTGCATCGTCCAGTGGTACCATATTCGAACCAGAATGGATCTAGAAGGAGAACATACTACTATGAAAAAATCATCTATGAGCAAAGACGTGAATGCAAAGCTTAGCACTCCACGTGACGACTCGGCGCGGGCCCGGTGGTGCTACTGACCATACATATGGTAAGTAACACCTTGAGCATCCTAAGACTCAGAGATCTCAAACGTGAATTGTTTCCGCCACGGTTTTGTAGGGAACAACTAAGCGACTTATAAATGGTAGGCATGAGTTTGATTCCTACGCAAACATTGATGACTAGCACTACCCACACAAAGATCCCGACCACGATGATGCGGCAGCGCGTGATTGACTACATCACCCAACTCCAAAACGACATCGTCAGTGCTCTCGAAGATGCCTCAGTCCCTCCGTGTCAGTTCAAACACGATACCTGGTCACGTCCACAAGGAGGTGGTGGCATCTCGTGCACATATGCCTCTTCCGGAAATGATGCTACCTACGAAAAAGCCGGTGTCAACACCTCCATGATCCACGGTACACTCCCCCCTGCTGCGGTCAAACAAATGAGCAGCGAACATTCATCCCTGGATGTCAATACTATGACTGCCCTTCCCTTCTTTGCTGGCGGTATCAGCTTAATCGTACATCCGCGCAACCCGAATGCACCAAGTGCACACGCAAACTACAGGTACTTTGAAGTGATGGATTCCACAGAGAAGGATGCAAAGGTTGTTGGGTGGTGGTTTGGTGGCATCACAGATCTCACACCATCATACCTATTCGAGGAAGATGCGAAAGAGTTCCATGGGACGCTGAAGGCGGTTTGTGACGCCTATGGGACAGCCCTGTATCCCAAGTTCAAGCAGTCTTGCGACGATCATTTCTTCATTCCCCATCGCAAAGAGTATCGCGGTATTGGAGGGATCAGATTTGATGATCTAAACGACGAGATGAACGCTATTCTAGGCTCCGTTGATGGCGAAGCCCGCCCCCACACAGCAGATAACATATTCGCCTTCGTCCGTGCTCTCGGAGATGCATTCGTCTCCTCCTATATGGGTATTCTCAATCGCCGGAAAATCATGCCTTCAGATGAGCGCATGCGCCGTTGGCAGCTTCTTCGACGGGGGCGGTATGTTGAATTCAACCTCATTTGTGAGAGGGGAATTAAATTTGGATTGGCTGCACCCGGCGTCAATGTGGAGAACGTGCTGATGGGAATGCCAGAAACGGCAAGATGGGAGTATATGTCAGATATGCTGGAGGAGAGTGATTCGGCTGAAGGAAAGATGATGGAGGTGCTCAAGTCCCCGAAGTCTTGGGTTCGGGATTGCTAGGTCGGTCTTGCTGTGTGTTTCTGATGGACTTTCACGTGGATACTTAGTTAACCTGTTGCAGCCTGACAAATTTCAAAAACGTCGTAAGTACAAAGTACTTGATCTGTTTGTAGTCGGAAATACCCACCCCCGGCAGATCGTGACAACGGATATAGTCCGCGGCGTCGGATAGCTCAGATTCAACGTCTTTTATTTGTCTCATCAGAGGATTGGTGAGCCGCCGATATTCTCTTATGTGCCGATAAAGTCGTATAACGATGGAAAGCACCGCAATTAACGTAAAGCACCCTGGAGACACTCGCGGGTTCTCTGATTCGGAGTTCTATCAAATAGAACAAAGAAAGTTCGGAAGGAGCTACTGTCTTTCCTCCTGTAAATGTCTGGCTAGGGGTGACCAGAAAGCTCACGGACTTTGTCTTTGTCTTTCAGTGTTCGTAATTCTGACGTAAACGTTGGCTATGTCCAACATAGGGTCTACGATCCCAAAGGACAATGAATTTGAATATTCTTTTTAAAAAAGAATCTGACGTGAGTCTAGTCTATCTGAGTGTTTTATAATATGCTGTGAACGTTGTGCAGGCATTCCCCTGATCCACTTTCATCGGAGCACAGCAATGAGCGGCGTAAGAGGGCCCGATAGTCGCTTATGAATAATTATGAGCACGGTAGGTGGCATGGCAAAACTTTGCTCAGCGTACAGATCTCACACAATCTCGAGGTATATAGGCTGTGACAGAGGGACTTTATAACTGGAGAATGACCGTTTCACTTCAAACTTTCGAATCACCCAGCCCTCCCTACTTGTAGCATCCCAGAGAGTTCTCTGACCTCGCTCTTCTTAATCGACTTGATCCCTCTGGCACGGTTGGCCCATGTTTCCAAAGAGCAGCTCTATTATTGCTGACTAGCAGTACAGCTTAAATCCTTCGATCATTCTCACAAGCTCATCTAACGGCTTCTGTCATTCAACGACCCACTTTCTTATACATGCCTGTCCACACTATTGATGTGGATCCAGAAACTTTGTTCCGAGTCGAACAAAGTGGTCAACCAGTTGTTGTGTATGAGTGCCAATTACAAGGGGCCCTCTGTGGCATGTCTATGGAAGGAACGCCCGGTGCGATTTCTGCTCACATCCGAAGGCACGGCTTGAATGGTCCAGACGGTGCCAATAAACGCTGCACATGGGGCGGCTGTTCCAAAATGCTCAAGAAGGAAAGCATGGCAAGGCACATCCTTGCCCACCTCGGAGTAAAAGTTTGCTGCTCCGTGTGCGGAGTCGTGAAGTGCCGTCATTATGTCCTCCGTGCACATATCAGATCCTCGGAATTGTGCCAATCGGCATTTGCTGAGATCGTTCACGGACCTGAAGGGCGTCTTCTTGTCCCTACGAGTTGGGCTGCCCCCTATCAAGTCTAATTATTAATATTTCCAGTATATGCCCATCATCCATTTTGTGACCGGCACTTCTGTTCTGCGGCACTTGTTAATTTATATTGGAAATGCTCTCGAATACCAAATAGCAGTGAAAGTTTATACTTACGAATAATATATATCTAGTGGGGTTGGGGTAGGAGAGGGAGGTAACGAGGGATTGGGAATGATTAATGAAAGTTAGCTGCTGCGCGGTTAATCTCGTGGCTATAGAGTCTGATAGAGCACTAATTTAGCAAATATCATTTTCTTACTTTGTTGCAACGCATCGCCTATCCAACAATAGGACACAATTGCTGTAAACGCCGATTTCTATTGTCCTGCAGAATTTTACCGGGGACTTGAAAGAGAACGCACGCTTGCAATATTGTTGATAAAGAACCCAAATAAACTTCCATTCCCGCAAAGTTGCTGTGTTACTCTAAGAGATGGATACCCACGTAAATATACAGCAAAGGTCCTCGGGTTTATCGTTTAGCAGAAGGAGGTGGCTCGTTCTATGTATCTAACACAAATTGTTTGCGGATAGTGATGGACTCTATCAATAGGCTATAAGACACTGTAGGATATCTTCGTTGGCGTTGCATAGGGCAACCGTGAAGGGATTCGCGAAATAGAGCGACGTGCTGTGAGGATCTACGCGCAACAACGTTTGGGGACAAACAAGCCGCCGATGACACGCAGAACAAGCACTTTAACAAGTTATTGATCGTTGAGAGACAGACGAGTGGGTATGAGGCTGAAAGCACAAGGGACAGGAGGAAGTGTGCGGCGCAGAGTGCGTGAAATCGAGCAGATGCGAGTCTGTAACTTTGGCTAGCAGTGGTCAAGCTTGGATAGGAATGTTGTGATCTCGTCGTCTCCTTCGGAGTCACCATATTGGGAGAGCAATGAAAGCACGTCGGATGAAATTATTTGCCCAGGGGACGGTGGAGGAACCTGCACACGAGATTCTAGACTCTCGTCTTCCCACGAAAATGTAGGTAACACATATGGTAAGTCATGCAATCCCGGCGGCGGTCCATCCCAACTGCTAGGGGTTGGCGAGCTACAGGATGGTGATGCAGGTAACTTGAGACTGGAGGGGAGCAATCCCATATCTATTTGACGAAGTTGCTCGTTTTCCTGTTGTTCACGGATAACGGACTTTGGAAGGGGGATATGTTGGGATTTGGGAAGCTGGAACAATGCTCGTGCATCTCGGAATGCTGGATGCCACGCATCGATGTGCTTGAACTGAGATATCTCGTGTTATTGAGGAGTCGCATAAGAAAAAATGACTGACCTTGTCCTCCAGTTTCAGTAGTTTATCTTGAATATGTTGTTCAGACCGACCCTTCTGCTTTTTCCGCGCAATGTACAATATTACTGCATTCCGGACTTTCTTGACGTCGCTTCCAGAATTGGCTAAAACCGCAAAGACCTAATATTGCTCATGAGTGTGTTTTCAATGATGCATGGTGACGAACACGCACTTCCATCATTGTATCCCCATTGAAGAAGCTGGCTGGGTCCGTCCTTCAGTCTTGGATATCGGGTTGACTTTGAGATGGGGGACAATGTTTAGTGAGTTGACCGTGAACCAATGCGCGACAGTATTATACGTTAGGCAAGTGGGCCACCGTGACCTTGCCATAAGATATGTATCTTTGCGGACGCGACTCTGAGTTTGGCGTGTGTTCCTGAGGTGCGGAGCGCATCAGGAACCACAGACCCACGGATCTGAGTATGCCCTGACCAAAAAAAGGTCGTTTGTTGCGGATTTGTTCGTATAATGCACGTTCGTTCATTAGGCGCCAGTAACCACGTAGTCAACCTATTCAAGACCGTCCGGTGTTTCATTCGCTGCGCGGGCGGCAATACCAGGGGCCATGGGAATGGAAGTTTGACTCGAGGACGAGACCGACCCGCTTATGGCGAGTATACTTCCCTGCGCAGCTTCTGGCAGTCCAACATCGTCCCAGTACACTTGCAAATAGAACATATGAGCAAGTTGAAGCGCTGATACAGCCAGCTGACAAAATGGTAACAATAAAACCTTGTAGTCCATGAACAAGAAACGGGCAGTCCAAGTGACTGGGCGAATCCAACTACGTGCTGTTTGTATAAGAATCGTAATGTTCCGTGTGACGCAGGCGTAAAAGATAATTATTGGATTGAATTCGATGCATATCCGTAAGATTAGTCGAAGGATGTGTGAAATCGCCCGGCGAGTGTTGTCACAAATCGATCATCGAAACCGATTAACCGCACGCGCAATTAAGTTACGCTCTGGGATGCGCAGAAATACAAGATATAGATCCGAAAGGAAGAGAGAGATAGGATATAGAGATCCAACGCGCAGCGGGATAATAATGTAAAAGAGGCCGCGCATGCCCTAATCCCCAGGCTAATTCTGCGGATTGCCTGATGGCGAGATGAACCCTGGGTCGTCGGGCTCCGACTCGTCACTATACTCGGAGAGTGAGGACAATGCCGTACCGCAGCGGGATGGATGAGCGTGAGATGGGGTGTGATGTCCTATTGGTGTATCTTCCTCGGCTCGTGGTAAATCTTGTTTGCTTGTACTATCCCAGCTGAGACGTAATGGCGAGTTGGAAGTCGATGGTGCCGATGAAAGACGTGTTGATGCTGAAGACGATGTGTAAGTTGATGTGGAAGAGCTCGATGGTGTCATTGAGGATGACTCCCATTCCAATTGGCGACGCTGCTCGTCTTCTCGCTCGCGAACAATGGACATGGGCATGGGGATGTGATTAGATTTGCGAAGCTGGAATAACGCTCGAGCATCTCTCCAGGCGGGATGTAACTCCTCTATGTCCTTGAACTAGCACTTCTTGTCAACGTCTGTCAACACGCCGAGCAAAAGACAAACCAACCTTGAGCTCCAATTTTTCTAATTTCTCGTGTATATGTTGTTCAGAGCAACGCTTTTTCTTTTTGGCCACGATGTACATTATCACTGCCTGTCGGACAGTGTTGATATCGTGCCCGGAGGTGGCGATAGTTGTGATGACCTTCTAGCCATGAGAGTGATTTCATTGATATATGCCTACAAAAACTCACTTCCATGCTTGTATTCCCACTAAAGAAGCCACTTGTAGCCATGGTTCGAGAACGTCTCCGCGATTCGGTTGGGGACTATGTATATAGAGTGGGGACAAAGTGAAGCATAGACCTGCGGATCCAACGTTATAAGTAAGCGCCAATGAGAGGCTATTTTCTAACCAAGGCTAGAAGCTGTTCCTGAGCTACATAGTCTTACTCAGTCATGAGGATAATGCAGTCATCCCTACTTCTTTCGCAGGGCCGTAAGATACACTGATGTCCGTAGATCACGGGTCTCGGTTCATGTCAGCGACAGTGAGATACCCACAGCATGCCATTGACCAAGCACGTTCCTTGAGGTGTGAGAAGACTGAATGCTCTACCGACAGAAAGGATTGTTCGAAAATATCACGGCCTGTATTTGGGACGAAGGCGTTGAGAGTGTCCTAAATAATTACGTGGAGGTGCATCCAATCCTTTGGATGAAGCTTTGCTATTTGAGAACCTAGTTCAACGATCATATCATATCGCGGAACTTGGTAAACGGTAGCCACGACTGCGCCGCAGCTAGCCCGCGCGGACAGCCGAATCCAATATTCTCGCAATATCCGTACGAATTGGTAACGCATCGAAGCCCGTCCAGTATTCACAACCTGCATACACCGAGTCACGCACGACGTAACAAGGCTGTGGATCTGGAGAAACAATGGCTATCGGCTCAATGATGACAAAAACAGGCTGTAAAATAACGCACAGCGATTAAGTTGCTATACGTGGCCCTATAGCATGGTGCCGGTGAGACGCGACAGGACGTAGACTGTGAATTTGAATTTGCGTACGAACGAAAATGCGGTGCAGTTCACTGGAAACTCCTGTGTTGAAAAGCGCCGCAGGGCTATACACCCAGTAGAGGCGTATCACCTATGGCCACTCGGAACTTCATAAAGGTCGAGGAAGGGTTTAGAGACATGAAAATCGATCTCTGGTAAAATCGTTGACAATGTATGTTATGATTACCTAAGCAAATGCATACATTTTTAGCCCGATCGGATCTAGCAGCTTGTTCATCTTCCCCGCACCATTACTTGAGCACAGCATCGCCATGCTCATCCGCCCTCTCCGTCGCCTCCTCACTCGTCCAGCCGTCTCACACTTTCACACCTTTCTACCTTGTTTGTCCTCAAGGAGAATTCTACAGAAGTTCAAGCTTGCTGACATTGGCGAGGGCATCACAGAGTGTGAAGTTATCAAATGGTGCGTCGGCCGGACCTTGCAAACATCGTGCTCCCCCGCTAAGCCAATGAGTTAGGAATGTGAAGGAACTTGGCACCGTCCAAAGCTTCGGTCCTTTGTGCGAGGTTCAGAGCGACAAAGCCAGCGTCGAAATCACTAGCCCATTCGACGGTGTAGTGAAAGAGATTCTGGTGAAGGAAGGTGAAGTTGCAAAGGTCGGCCAAGGGCTCTGTGTGATCGAGGTTGATGAGGAATTGTTGGATAGCGGCAGCGCAGAGCAGATAGAGCCTGCATCATCGGCTGCGCCAGCGCCGTCGCAAATAATTCCAGACTCCAAGTTTGTGGAAGATGCTGCCTTTCGAGCCGAACACATCCGCGAGGAGCCATCTGCACCCAGACGATTACACCCCATGGACCCGAACTACCTACCTCCTTCCGTTCCAAATGTCAACCCCGAGAACGTGCTCGCAAAGCCCTCAGTCCGTCATTACGCTCGTCAGTCCAAGGTTGACCTTGCACTTCTCCTCTCGGGCAGTGGACCTGACGGACGCATCGAGAAGAAGGATATCGATGCATTCCTGTCTCAGCGTGTCTCTTCTGTTTCAGTAGACTCTGGTTCAGCTGTACCACGAGCACAAGCCGAGCAGGACGTGATTGTTGAGCTTGGTCGAACACGTTATGGCATGTGGAAAGCCATGACCCAGAGTCTTGAGATTCCACACTTTGGGTATGATCCCGTCCTTTCAATTATTATTCGGCATCACTTATTATTTGTGTCAGCTACTCGACTTCTCTCGACCTCACATCTCTCCATTCCATCCTCCCAACCCTCAATGCACATATACCTGAACACTTTAATACCTCCAAATCATCACCACTCCCAATTAACCCATCCGCTCTGCATCCTGCGCCATCCCATCCCCCAGTCCCAGAAAGCGCCCAATTCACCCGTCTCACATACCTCCCCATACTCCTGAAGACGCTTGCAAAGGCCATGATGGCATGGCCGGTGCTCCGTTCCTCCATCACACCAGGTAGCGCAAATGGAGGAGGCAAGCCCACCCTTACCATTCGTCCGCACGCGGACATCGCTATTGCTCTGAGCACCACGACAGGTTTATACACACCTGTCATACCCCATGCAGATACGCACAATATTTACAGCCTATCTTCACAACTCAAGCACCTTTCCTTCCTCGGTCGCCAAGTACCATGCGCACTCACGACGAACGAGATGCCGAAACGCGGTGCGACGGTCACAATATCTAATGTTGGTGCAATTGGCGATGGGGAGTACGCGCACCCTGTCTTAGTGCCTGGAGGCGGTGTCGCGATTGTCGCCATAGGGAGAGCAAGATGGGTGTGGGACGTCAGTAAGAGTGAACGTGGGGAGAGGAGGCTCAAGGTTGGCGTGAGCTGGAGTGCGGATCATCGCGTGCTAGAGGGTGCGGAGTTGGCTGCATTCGTGGAGTCGTGGAGGGCATATGTGGAGGAACCTGAACGACTTATCGGAGAAGGAATATGAACCGAGTTCAGGCGGTCGATGGAGATTGTATAACATCCGGACTTTTACGCTATCGCTTTGGCAATCATGGTCTGGAGCAAGCATATTGATATCGCAATTTCATACATTGGCACGTTCCGTATCTATCGCTGCATGTTTGGTCCTCCCTTGTACTTTGTTGACGCTCTGATCATGAAACTGATCGCCGCACTTTGCAATATTGGTGATCTACGCCGTTTAATTATAACCGTGCCAGATGTTACCTTCGGAACGGAAATGTTTGAAGCCGCGCAGTTCTTTGATTATCGCCACAAAGTACTTGGTCCTAATACACCCCACGTCTGATCGATCGGATCGATAATAACTTTGGTAATATATGTCCAAACGAAACGAATGTTTATTACATACAGAACATATGCTACAGGGGGGTTCAGCTCTATAGTACGAATATACTAACATGCAGCCTTGACAGAAATGAGGGGATGCGTGGGCATACTGATATACTATACAGTGACGTGAAGAATGTCGAAGGATACTACATACGTACAAAGGCAGGAGAAAAGGCGTTAAGTCGTTGGTGATAAATGGGGGAGCATGCAGGTGAAGGGAAGGGAAGAACGAGTGACTGATGAGAGCGGTGCGTGAAAACGATGAATGATGCTGTGGCTTCCCTTGCCAAGCCTCTAAGAAGTGGCATTCCCTAAGATTGTAACCTCGAGGACGCCAGCGGCCCGCAACACGTGTACGAGCTCGTGCGTTGTGACTTCACTGTCGGGGACGTCCGCAATTACGACGACACGCATCGATGGGGAATTGGAATTGCGAACAATACTGGCGGGGAGGGAAGTCAATAACGCGGTGATTGTAGAATCTGCGCCGTTGAATTTCAAGTCAAGAAGACTTGGGCAAAGCGCCGCGGTGATCAAGTCTGGAACGATTGCTTGGAGGTTCGCTTTGTCCAGACCAGACAGTACAAGATGGTCGAGAGTCGCGGTTTCTTGCAAAAAGCAGCGCAAAGAAGCTTGGCATGATGTAAGGTCGTGAAGCTCCAAAGAACTAAGTAAAGATAAGGGATATGGACCACACGTTGCGCATGGGAATGTATGAGATGAAGTTGTGCACGACCCGTGGTGAGCTGCTGTGAGATATTCCAGAAGATGGGATGCATCGCATGGGTGCGACGGATCTAGTGAGGAGGAAATGTCCTCCAGCGAAAGCGTTTTGAGGGCGGGGAAGTGAAAAAGCGATAAGAAATCAATAGCGTAATCGACATCGATGAATCCGAAGGCAAAGTCTCGCAAACGAGGAAGGTGGAGAGTGCGCTGCTTGGGTGCGACGTTTACGTCTATCTGAGGACCCCATCCCAGGATGCTCAATCGCTCGAGTTCGGGACATGCAGATATGATGTCACAAAACTCGTGTAATGTTGGCATCACCCTCGCTCGCGTGGTACTTGAGTTCGAGTTCCAAGAGGCCCGACCAATCCCGAGTTTTGCCCAGTTCACGTGTACACCGGCAAGGGAGACCCGGCGAAGGCCGTGAAACGCAGAGCCTCCCCCAACCAGGAGACTGGAAGCCTCATTGCAGAAGGGCGGAAGAGCTCGCCCTTTGCAGCAAAGAAGGCGTTACAGCGGGAAAGAAGTACATCTTGTAACATAGGAGTTGATTTTATGCGGGAAGTATAGGAGAGGAAGGTAAAAATAGGAGCCCAGGTGTCTGTGAGAAGTTCGACCTTCTGCCACCGGTGCGCATAGGGCAAGATAAGTCGCATAACATTTTCCATATTTTTCCAGCCGAAGCAGTGTGAAGCTTCGTCCCAATTCCATGCGGGATCCCGGAAATCCATGTATAGGTGCAAAGGGCGAGAACGGGAACGCGCAAGCCAGTCGATGGTGCGAAAGAGTTGATTACGATGAGTAGGAAAGGTGAGAACGATGACGGTCCATAATGATGAGGTTGAAAGAGATATGTTTCTCCAGCGTTGACAGACATGTGAGATTGTGGTAGCGTGAAATATAGCGTCATAACAGTCGTGAAAATCGTGCGTTGCGACATGAAAGATAGCAGACAGCAATTCGTCCGGAATTGCTGCGATCGTTGATTGTAGACATGGTTCCATGCGGATAACGTGCTGCGTTTAATTTGCGAACGCTGACAAAAAAGCAACCTGACACACTCTTCGACGTCGCGGAAGGCATCTGAATCAAAGTCTGTCAACATGGGTGATGATACCAGGGTTGTACTAACCTGAGGGTGTCGAGAACGAAATAGTGTGAAACAGTCAACTGCAGTTGGAACTGTTTGAACGTGGGGAGACAATAGGTCGGAGAGGCCCGTCCCGTTTATTAAAAGGTTCAGCCATTCGTAATCAGTCCCGTTACCTGTGATGTGGCGTAATGTCTGGAATTTGAAAAAATAGGATGAGCGGTGTGCGGAATATGGCAGGTGCTTACCAAAGATGGCGGGAGTAGACAGCGTGTAGGATGGCATCATGGCATGTGCCTCTGCTTTCTCAATGAAAGAAGGCACCAGTGAGCTGTGGCGCCTGTGATAGTATGCAGTAGGTCCTTGGTCTCACGCCTAGCGTCAGCCTAAGATATCACTAAGTTTAGACTATATGGACTGCCTCACACATGTCCCGCCCCTTTTGGCACAAGGTCCGCCTCGAGGCAGCAACAAACTGTCACGGCTTTTCGCTGGCGATTACGTCGCGTCCGATGTTCATATAGTTTCAAACTCCGAGGAGGAAGTAATCATCGTTCAAACGCTAGGGGTTACACGTTCCAATTGCTCACGAGCGGTAATCTTTGTTGCAACAAACACTCTGAACGGTGGACGGACAGTACGAGCTACCGTTCCGTGTAAAACCGTTGATAGGTTGTGGGCAATCAAAAACATGATAAGCGATGCCTCGTGGATGTAACCGGAAGAATCACCCTAGAATTTGCAGATGGACTAACAGGGAGGCTAAACCAACAACGTGAACCACTGTTCCATCGAACACGCAAAAATTATTAACGGCTGTGGGCGACTGTTTTCCATCAAATGTGTGCATGTCACCGAGCGCAGGTTGCCTCGGCGGTATGTACAGGTGATGCCTCGTGCAGGCAACCAGGGGTATCACCCTGGGTTGTTTCTGGGTTGATTGTGGAAACAAATGGATGTCTTGTGTCCAGGATGTAATCAGACGGGCGGCCGTTTCATTTGTAAATGATAATTCGGGATCAGCAAAACAGATATTCAGAACGATCCATAGCGATATAAAGAGAGAGAAAGCACGAACAAACTTGAGATTGTCTGCGATAGATGAGGAATTTCCCTCTGTGGCTCACTGTGTTCGTCATCAGCTGGACATGTATTAATGGCTGAGGTGATCACGGGAGGCCGGAGACATTCCCCAAGAATGACATCGACGATGAAATCGCCAAGGTGCCGGATAAACTGAAGGACACCGGAGGGAAACAAAAGTTTACTTATTTTGTTTTATTTTTCTCGGTGACAAGAAAATCGATAATCGATTGTAGATGCGAGCACCCACGCTGGCGTCGAGGTGATGTTGATAACATATACGCAGCTTTCAGTACACAGGTTGATGCACATAAGAATGGGGCGTAGTTGGGACATATCTTGGATACTTCTTGTCTTGTTGTTCGGTTGAACTCGGTCTCAGCGCAATAGGAAGTTGCACAACGACGTAGCGGTGCTGCAGTGCCGCTTCGGTGATCCTCGCTGTACCCCTAGCGCACAAGTTCTAATCGGATCAGCTGTAATAGCATTAATTCGAATGGCGTGCTTGTGCATGTCCTCACAAGTTATCAGTTATGACGCTGGTGCCATCATGGCATACGATTGGAATCGGATGAAGTAAATATCAAAACAGAACGTGATCTGGTAAGTGCATCAAAATGGTCGTCTATGGCGTCTGAATTTCTACCGTACCTATCATTCTCCTTGACGTTTCAGCGTCACGGTATCCTTGATGGGAAGGAAGACGACGGGCAGAAGACAAAGAACCCTCAAGAATTGTCAACTGCTATTATGTGTGAGAAAGATGGAAACCAATATCAATTGGCCGGGTAATATCTTGATGCGCCGCGAGGCGCTGCGCAGGTATGCGGCGTCGTCGAACGTGATGACATGCAGCAACTGGAACGTAGTCCAGGCTGGCAGTGATGCGGTCACGTGAGATATTTATTTGTTCGCGTCTTATTTACGCGTTGTTTTGTGATGTACCTACAGAACCAAACAAGTTCGACTTTCGGAAGGCGGTGAAGGTAGAAGGGGCTCTTGTCTCTCTTGTGCGCGAGCTTGTCACCGTAAGTCATATTTCGTCACTTAGGTATGTCTTTAGTCTCTGGTCAAGGAATCTGTCATTAACTGACTACTAATGCCTACTAGAGACTCAGTTTCATCTACTAATTCAAGGCATTAACGAGTTTAACTGCTTTCTTCAGAGGACCGTCAGGACCGCAAGACCACGACGTCTCAACAAACAAACCATCAAGCTAAATCATCTTAGATCTCATAACGACACTGACCACGATTCGCGACGATCCATAACGCTTTCTCATTTTCTACTTTGCTTGCTTCATCATTTCGAATTTCGACGACCTGATTTAATACGATCACGATCAAACATAACGTTTTTCAAGAACGCTTGTTCATATCATCAATTTCACTTACGCACGAGACGAGATGCCTTTGCAACTCCTCTCACGACCAACTGACACTACTCGCGCCCGCTCGCCATCACCCTTCGCAACACCTGCCACAAAGTCTGCTATCCCCACCATCCGCCTGTCGCCGCAACGCCTTCACCAGCCAACTCATCTGTCGCTCCATGGTCTGAACCCCAGCCCCCACTCGCTCTCGCCCCCAAAGCCCCGTCCTCAGATGCAACGCCTCGTAGGCGTCTCGTACCCAAGAAATCAAAGCTTAGCATTCTTCTTCGCGAGAGACTGATTTATCGGACGTAGTGCGCCGCGTTGGCGGCGGCAACTCGAGCAAGAATGGGAACGCAGGAATCGAAATATACGTTGACCCCACTCTCGATCCCGAGATTGGGGAGATCGTCGTGGTGAAGAAGAAGAAGAGCCGCGTAGCCCTGGATGGCATGCGCTGGGGTCCCGCTCTTGGCGAGGTGACCAACGTTCCCCATGTAAAGGAAAAGGAGAAGAAGGAAGAAGAAGAAAGACAAGGAGAATACGTTGAAGGTAAAGGCGGATGAGAAGCCCGGTTGGTGGACCATCGGAAAGGGGAAGAAGGATTCGAAGGAGAAAGAGAGATCGAGATGTAAGCTCATGATTCACACCACTACGCGTTATTGACATATTTTATTTGACAGCGCCTGAGCCAACCTCAACCAAATACACCGAGTCCCGAGCACGGTTCAACTCTCTCGACTCGGGGATCTTGCTTAACAGCCCAGCGTGCCCTGAGCACCCCAAGTCGCTCGCAGAGAACCAGCATCTGCGTGTGCCCACGCCGCCGTCAGCGACACTTGCATCCGCTGCATATGGTGCTACACTTGCTCCACCAAGTGCTGCCCCCCTCGGCTCAGGTAAAGATAGTGTCGCTCTCCGTGCCATGCGCTCTGTCCGCTCTCTCGCACGTATCGGGTCCTGGGCACAGCTCAAGAACATCCCCGCGCCCGATGACACGCCTAAACCTATTCCTCCCGTCATCAGCGAACCCAAGAAAAAGAAGAAAAAAAAGGACAAGGGTCAACACAAGGAGAAAGAAAAGGAGAAAGAGAAAGAGAAGGACAAGGACAAGGACAAGGACAAGGCTGCAACTGCGCGCTACTCCGGCAGCAGCTTCGAAGCAGGGGCGCTTTCTGCCAGCCCCGATAAGAACACCTGCAGAGCAACTCTTGGCAAGAAGAAGTCCATCCTTGGGCTGGGTCTTCCCTCCACGATGCGTCTCCCGTCTATGCGCAGCGGGTCTACGGCATCGTCGATTGTAGCTGCCAAAGCACAGAGCTCGACTAGACTGTCGGCGGATCCGGCTGGCGTGTTAGGGTCTGGTATTCTGGCCAGAGCAAGGTCGGGATCCACCATGACAGCGAGCAGTGCTGGTAGCGTGAGGCCTGTTTCCGTATCTTCGGGAGGGTCTTCGGGGTGCTCGGTGAGGTGGGATGAGGTTAAGTTAGAAACCGTGAAGGAGGCCAGGAGGAAGGAACGCGCATCGAAGGAGAAGGACAGCAGCAAGGAGAAGAAAACCAAAGGGACCCGCAAGACTTCAGATAGTAGGAAGAGGACGCCGCTGTCGGCAGTTTTCCCTGGGAGGTTTTCTGACCGCGAGGAAGGTGAAAAGGGAATGAATGAGGAAGAGGCACCTGCACTGCCGATAGTGACCATCGAAGAGGCAACTGTTGACGGACACAGTGATCTCGACACGCCTGTCAAGCAAACACGTCCAAGGCCGCTGAGCGAGCAGCCTTTGGGGCGTAGCAGGCCCAAGGCTATGTACGAAGACGAAAACGGTACGTCAAGCCATTCGTGCAGCCAGTCGATTCGTGTCGTGCTGACTCGTTTGTTTGAATTTGTGACAAAGATTGCGCAGTAATGTCCCTCCTGGACGCAGCAACAAATGACCTCGCGCAGCTCATCAACCGCCTTGATCTCCAAGCGACGCCGGACATGTCGCCGATGAGTGGGTGCTCGCCATCTTTGTTCGCCTCTTCCCAACCAGGCAGCCCCACGAAACGCATGACCCTAGAAAGCCCTATCAAACGCCTGCGCGCAAATGCTGCAAGTGTCACTTCACTCCGCCCATACGCCAAGACGATATCCACCGCTGTAGTTCCGTCCATCGGGCAGCACATTGCACCATGGGCAACGCTTAATGCTGGGATCTCACCTGCGAAATCGGACGCACACGCACCCGCACCGACCTTTAGGTTCACGCACAAGCGCACAATGAGCCCTGCGCCTGCGGCAGAACCAGAGCCCGTCTTCAAAGCACTCCGCCCGGCGAAAAGTAGGGTGCCGGTGTCGGGACGCACTGTGTTCGCGGCGCCTACGAACTTGCCTTTCACGGGTAACGTGGATCGCTCACCGTCATCACGCACGTTTGGCTCTGCACATTCAAAGTGTAGCTCCCGCGCGTCACTGGGTACAAGTCCTGTGTTCAAGAAGGCAAGAGGACACGAGAGGAAACCGTCGTCACTTGCTCCTATGGAGCATGCGCATTTGCAGTTGCGTTGCGATGTCAGCGATGATATCCCGAAACCGCTTGACAGCCCAAGCCTACTGATTCTCCCTGATGCACGCCGAAACCTCGGTCTTGCAGGGACGTTGGGCGGGTCTGTAGGAGAACAAGAACTGGATGCGAGTGATCCTGACTCCGATATTCCTGATGAATTGCAGGTCATTTTGTCCAACTCGGATCACGAAGCAGATGATACGTTGTCGTTCCATCCTAACCCGATGATCGCGCACCCGCCACTGCCCTCGCCTGGCCTGCCGCCCGAGATGCCACTCCCTTCACCCAAAGGTTCAGTCACCGAAGCTCCTGTATTCCGCGCCAAAGTCATCGATGAGGACGACCACCATGCCGATATTGAAGAGGCTGGGATGTCCTCTGAGGACGATACCAAGAAGTCCTTTGACTTCACGGGCGAGCTGCAGAAGCTGAACGAGTCCGGTGGGTCTGACAGGCTTAGCTTCGTCGAGCAGTTGGAGAACGCATTCCGCACGCCTGCCAAGATTGATTTGCGGTATGACTTTGACCTGCCACTTGATGCTCCGCCTGTGCCCAAGATTCCGTCGTTGCAAGCAGAGCTAGAACGTGCGGGGGATAGCACTTTCAGCATGGATTATGTCTCGCAAGAGTTCTTACCTCAAGGCTTCCCAATGGATGTGGACACCGAACCGTCGTTGCTTCCTGGAACGGATAGCTTTGCCACGACAAAGGACTGGGAGGAGGAGGAAGAGAAGGACTTCCTTTGCGCAGAGCGGCCGCAAGTCTCGAGGAACGCTACTGTCCATGAAATACCGACCATCGGATGGACAACTCAATAGAGACTTCAAGTTTGGCGGCAAGCAATCGTCTGCACCCCCCTCTGCTGAAAAGAACGGGGAGCCACTCACACTGTCGGACATCATTCCCCCTTCACCTATTGCTAAGTCCCTCTCCGCATCTTCGTTAGCTGGTGACGAGTCCGCCGTTCTCAAGTCCATATTTGCCAAGGCTATTGAAATTCCCTCGCCCCCATCTCGCGTCCGCCTCGATTCAGACTCTAGCTCGAAGCACATTGGGCGCTCAACTGCACGTGCTTCAAATGTCCCAGGCCACTACCGACACTCTTCAGAACTGAGCTTTGCGGGCTTCGACTCATTCGCAGAGGTGAGAAGGGGATTCGAGTTCCATGACCATCGTCCGAATTTCTACCCTCCGCCGGGAGCTACTTCGCGTAGCCAGCGCAACAAGCACGAGTCTATGTTCAGCATTGCGTCTGTCTCGTCATATGGACAGGTCATCAATCATGGGTCCACGGATCCTTTCGATTATGGGGCGTCACCACTCCCAAGCCTTCGGGAGCGTCCTTCCTCGGACGAGTTCTCTTTCACCATGTCTTCTCTTGATGATACATTCTCCTTCATCCGCAAACAACCTCGCAGGAGACGTGTTGACAGCGATGCCTCGAGCTTCTACTTCCGTGCCTCAGTGCACTCGCAGATGCACCCATACAATCGTATTGCTGCTCATCGTCGCCACTCATCATCAGCCTCCGTCTCCTCATTAGGTCCGCCAATTAGCTTGTACAACCGCAACTAACAGCTATGGACACCACCGCCGTAATGACTCGAGCGCTAGCATCAGTAGCGTTTCGCAGCCATACGCTCACGGCGGGCGTGCCTCGTGGGCTAGGCATCGCCCCGACTTTTCCGTTGACTCCATGCTCAGCGACTTCTCGGGAGTTCACCTGGGAAGACCAGGGCTGGGAGATAAGATGCTTGACTCTGCATTGGATCGTGGGATGCCACTTACTGCCATTTCTGCGTCACCGCCTGAAAGCCCTGCCGGGAGTGCCCGAAGCGAACAGTATCGGAGTGGTCCATACGCGAATCGCATGTCCTATGATTCGATCATGGGCACGGACCATGAACCTCAGCCAGCGTCTAACATGGACGACTCGCTCTTTGAAAAGACTGGCCGCAGGACATCCGTTTCTTCGTCTGACTCTGCGTTCTTTGGTGTGGACTCATCGCATGCACCGCCTCAATTCAAACGGTTATCAAGCTACAGCATTGCTAGTGTTCACAGTCCGCAGAAGGAAGATGACACCATGATCAGTGTAGGTTATTGGGATCATGCTCGTGGAATGGTCGTTTACTTTTCCTTCCGCAGATGCTTGGTGGTGGCCATGTTAGACGCCGTTCCGTAGGATCCATGATCGAAGCCTCCCCTTGTCGCCAAGTTGAAAAAAGGAAACACATGGCACCTGACGCTCCTCAGCCAAATTCCCATCGTAAGGGTGATGACTACGAATCTCCGAAAAGCCGAGTTCATGGAACCAAGCCGTCAATTGCTTCGACTGCAAATTCAGTGATGTTCGGTGACGAGCGCATGATTAGAGCAAAGCATGGTCTTTTGGAGAGGCAGAGTTTGGAGAACACGGTGTTGATCGCAGAAGGAGAGGAAAATTTATCGACATCTTGTGAGTTGGCCGTTTGCAATGGGTGTCTTTGTCTTGCTTACCGAAGTACTAGTCCGCATCCCCGTCTTCACCCGCCCTTCTTGTGCAGGCCGTTCTCGCTCCAGCACCTGTACATCTATGAGTTCTGGTGCTGAGACTCCTCCACTTTCAATCTCGGATGGGTATTCCTCGTTCTCAGAAGGCTCGCAGTCCAGCATTGATCTCTCGCATGTCAATTGCATGCTTTCTAACGGCACTCACCCTCTATCGAACATTACATTGGACCGAGTCCGACCACGCGCTCGCGGGCACGGTCACCAACGACGGATCTCTCAAGCCCGTTTGTCACGGACGTCTATTTACGAGACCATCGAGGAGGAACTCACAACATCGCTTCCCCCGACTTCGTCCCTTCACTCGCTTCCGGGTTCTGCGGCAAAGACTGTTCAACTTCCTAATTCGGCGACAAAGACAATTGGTCGCGCTCCCGTGTTTATTGCCGATCCTGAGACTGCATCTGTGGATTCAGTGTCATTGTGGGATGATGAGAGAGGAATTATGGCGCTACGCAAGTACTATGCGCTTCGCGACGAAGTTGAAGATACAGTGACAGAGAGCCAGCGAGTCTGGCTCGACACGCCGTTTTCCGTCTTCGCAGTTCAATGTAAGTACTTGTCACCTATTTGCTGTACTGCGCTAAACGCCTCTTTCAGCATTTGATCCCCCCAGCCACCCCTCCGGCATGCAAGCGCTCTTGGATCACTCAATGCAGAATTACGGGCCTTTGCCTTCAGATTTGCGCCCTCGACGCATGCGTTCTCGCGTCAACTCTCGACCCTCGCCCTACCCCAGGACCATTAAGACCTCGTTCACGTCTTCTCCAGCCACAGAGCAAGTGAGGGCGGCCATTGTTGCAGCTGTCGCAGAAAATGCTCCCAATGACAATATGCGCGCTCAAGGTCAACCTAAGGCGCTGCAACAGATTTCCGTCAACCCCAACATCATGTCACCTGCGGTCGAGAACACTAAGGCAGGCAGGCTCATGAAGGACGCAGCAATGTCACCTGGTAAACTTGAGCGCGTGTTTGGCCTCCCACCCCGTCCCCGCGTGGGCTCGGTCGCGCGAAGAGCCGCCTTGGGTTGGGCGAAGAGGAGCACTGGCCGCAATGGGTTGGAGAACAAGGAGAATGCTAGCATTGGTAACATCTCATTGGCAGCTGTTCCTGGTAATATGTCGCAAGGTTCGATCATGACGTGAGTGTGATATTGTATCTTTGCATGTACATCCCCCTAACCCATTTTTATAGGCCGTCAGAAACCTTAAGACTCAACCGACCCCGTCCTAAGGGAAGGCCCACTCCTGCTTCGGCGAGACCCATCCGTATTTGACAGGACTGGAAAACCTGTCGTCGTCCATTTACCCATCTCCGTTAGCTCCTGATCACTATGCTATGACTGCTATTCTATGCCATATCCTTTCTTGCTTCTCTGATACAATCAAGCTCATTGAAACATTATCTCGCAACTGTTGTTCGTATGTTTTGTCTCCTACAATTACCTGGTTCTTGGTGACAGTGTGCAGTTACGTAGCGAGCAATGAATGATGTAAATTTCTTGAAATGTCGGTACTGTTGCCCAACTGTTGCTCGTACAGTATCCTTCTCTAATCGAAATCCACGATTGGCTAGTGTGTCTGTATAGAGAAATGAACGAACTAAACTGTTCAGAATCTATTGGTATTCTCGTGTGGATTTGGAATAATTGCACATCATGTGCCTGAGCTCTACTTCTGGGATCCTCGTCTTAAACTCGATCGTACAAGGCTCCTCCTTCGGCAACATCCCGCTCATAAACCCCATGTCATCCAGCGGCTTTGTGCGATCAACAGCGAGCTGAAACGCCCAAAGAATAAGAACCGAGTTTATGAATACCGATCTGCATCGATCGAACTGAGTTCGGAAGATGATGCGTATACAAGGATACGTTACATACCTCTTCGCGAGGTGTAGAGCGGGGCATACACTGAAACAGACAGTTAAAGGAAGAAAGTTCTGAAAGGTGGTGCATACCGCCGACCAAACCCAAAAACAAAGAATTCAAGATCATCCCTCAGATCACCTTGGTCATTAATCCAGCGCTGAGGCTTGAACGCGTCAGGCTCGGGGTAGATTTCTGGATCTCGGGAGATGGCCCTGAGGCAGTAGCCGTTAGATCCCTTGTGCATATCCCGAAGGGCGATTTTCACCAATGGTTGCCGAATACAGTAGTTCCCGCAGGAATACGATAGTTCTCCTGCCAATCGATGTCTGTTATTAGCCTCCACACGACAAATTGCCCAAAGATAGTACTTGCCCAAATCACCTCCTTAGTCGTTCGATGCGGCGTTCCTATAGATGAACATTGGGAAATTTGGACACAAAATCAGCGATGAAGGTACTAACCATGGGGAACCAACGGTCTCCACCTCAAAGCCTCGGAGATGAAGGCGTGCAGACGAGGAAGGGATTGTTCGTCAGCAAAGGTTGGTGCTTTGGTTGAGACATTATTAAATCGATAAATCTGCAATATGAATCAAGCTACCTCGCTGCCTTCCGATGATCGTATCAAGCTCGGCCTGAACTTGAGCTTGCTCATCAGGGAAACATGCCGCGGCCATTAACACCGTGCATATTGCCAGAGCAGTCTGACACCTGATGTCAGTCACGTATCTTCAGAAACAATACAACAAGACACTTCACCGTGTCGGTTCCAGCTACGAAGAAGGCGCCGGCAAGAAAAGCCATCTCTGGCTCTGTCAAGCCACAAATATGGCGATTTTCTAGCATGTATCTCCCGAACGAAGGGCCGATATCCGCATTGCCCTGAGTCTGCCATGGAACATTTCAGACACCATAGTGAAGATTGATCAAGCAATGCATACCATTTGCTGTTTAACGCGGTTCAACTGATTGATGTAGAGCCGTTTGCTTATCTCAAAACCCCGTTTCAATTCTTGGCCATACCATGGGAGATATTTGAGCCACGGAATTGCGTCCACCAGGTAAGCGCCAGGCCGAACGGCTACACGAAATATCTCGAGAAACTGGCGAACGTCCTTGACTTCATTATCAGTCGCAGACGTAGGTGTATCCTTCCCATATGCAATTTTCGTAATTGTTGTGGCAGCATACCTTCCAAATGATCATGAGTCATGTAACATCATAGTCACGAAAGCACTTACGTTCTCGCATGGTTCTGGAAGTTGCACGGATCTTCAAGAATGCTGAGGACTGTATTTCTCGCATGCGACATCTGCAAGGGCTGATACGCCTCAGCTGCTTTAGGCTGGAGATGTGTATGAAGTGCTCTGATCACGTTGTGGGTAACATGAGGAATATTCGTGCCTTCAGTACGAACCTGCGCATCCGACGGAATCTGTCCCCGGCGTGTGTAAAAACGATGGACAATCCGCCGCTAAGAATTTCACCAGCAGCAACCAGGCGGGGACGATCGACGAGCGATGCACTCTGCCTCTCCATGATATCCATCGCGGCCTGCAACAGCAGTGTTTTGAGCCTCCAAAATAAATGAAATTCAGCGTGGATTGACTGACTCTGTGACGGCCAATGATAACGATTTTCTGAGTCCCTGAACGAATGGTGACCAGAGGACCGTACTCGTCAATCCATCGACCTACAGTGAGAAATGAACTAGCCAGCGATGGGACAGAATTAATATTAAAAACACAATGAGTCACTTGAGAAACTTTACCTGCGAGGGGGCAGGAAATGCCCGCGAAGTCTCCAAGTGGGAGGGGAAGGTGGGAGAGGAAAGCCACTCTTTGATTTAGGAAGGGAAGTCCGAACAATCACTTGTACTACCCAAAGGCAAGCTACAGCACTGAGGACGCGTTGCACGTTCTCAGAAAAGCACTGATCAGTCAGCTGTAGCATCACTAGCGAGAGGGGCGTACAATTCAAGTTATGCATGCCTTAAGTGGCTTGGACACCGATCGTACTAGGTACTCCGACGAAGCTTCGGTCACACACACCAATGTAGAATAGTATGCGATGCCACGTCAGTAAGCGTAAGCGTGGGTCCGTGATCGATCACGCAACTTCATCAATTACAGCCTTCCTGTTCGCAGGTCACCATATGATAGCTCCATCACAACGGCGCCATGCAGAGAGTCAAGTTCAGTTCAAATGAGATATCCGTCATTGATTCGGACTTCCAAGTATCTTGAGCAGATCTTTTCAACTCTGTCAATCGTCAGGAGTCGACAGAGCCCTTTCCTGCCGTGGCATTTTCACGGTCACCTTGAGCGGATAGTTCTTGGAAGAGGTGATACGATAAGCGGCCGTAGGACGGACGAGACACAAACCAATTACTTACCTTGTTCGTGTATGTGTCCACTCCGGGGGTGGATAATTCAAGGATTGATACGGAGATAACCCCCCTGGATTTATCAAGTCCGTGAGTGAGTTTATGACGATTCCCAGATCCTGCATCGTTGCAGAACGAGAGCGCGGATGTAAGTATTAGGCGAGTAGTGACCCTGACGATATGCGCGCCATTGACAGTGCTTTCACCGCACATTTAGTACTACATGTCAGAATTAACCCCATCTCACAATGATGACATTGACATCCGTAGAGGTACTTGAGAGTAAGATAAGACACAGCGGATCTTGGATAATGTTGAAATCAGTATGTGCCGTCTTCCTATGAGGCTAGGCCATGCCCTTCGCGAAACCTGGTGGAAAGGAGATCTTAATTGAGGCGAATGCCAATGGCATGATCTCTCAACTCACCAGTCCATCATGATGACATCATCAGGGACGAGCCCGACTGGCAGTTGTCTAGTGAAAACAAACTCAGCACTGACACAGGCTCCGAGGGCGAGAGAAGTAGAGCCTGATATAACCTGATGTTTTTGTTTTCAATCAAAGTCATCATACGATCATGCGACAGCGTCATTGGCGGGACAGCTGGAAGTTTCTGGAGCTTTAACTATGCAGATTGGCATGCAGTATCCCCATTATTTGAAACTTTTAAGCACGCATTTACGCGTAGTACTAGGTGAGGTCAACAATTGGAATGAACATGCACTGGTAGTTCAGCTTACACCAGATAAGCATCAAGCGACGCGATCGAGATGCATGGGGAACGTGGGTGATGGACCCGGGAAAGTGGTAGCACAGGGTACTTAGCACTAAGGTCTGGTAGCAAATGACGTGAAGTTTTGGGACAAGACGCCCAGATCAAGCAACATGATCCTCTTTTGGGGCTGACGTATACTAGTGCGGAGACTGGGCGGCCCCGCGGCGAGGTCTGGCGAGGTATGCTACATTATCATATATCACCTTGATCAGCCGGGTGGTTTGACGATGTCTTTGATATATTATGATCCTCCTCCGAGCTCTTGGTGACTAACTCTGACGCCCCCGCGGCATTAATGCTGCCGTTAATGCTGCCGTCTTATCCTTTCCATGGGACACGGTTTTGCCCAAGCCAAAGACCATCGTACTTCGTTCAAGTGACTCGGCATTCTACGACGAACGAACGCGCCAATGTTTGTTCCACTCAGTCCTCATGTGGCGCACCTCTTGCCCGCGAAGTTTCCTATATGGCTCAGCTATCTTTACGCGTGGTACGAGCTGCTGCAGGCAGGAGCAATTTCACTTGTCGGGACGCCCATGAAAGCTGCAGCCTGTTGGCGATTGTTGGCAGTCTTTCAAGTCGCCTATGGATGTGAGAATTTATTTGATTTCGGAGACCTTCGATGATTTTAAACCATCCCTCTGAGACAAGTACTATTCAGAATAAGGCCGATCTCAAAGGCCTGATATCTCGATTCCATCGACTATCCTGCCACTTGTGGAACGCGCCACCTACCCTGGATCCTCGTGAACAATCCCGGAGAAATTGTTTAATCAAGTATACGCCTTGTTGACGGTCTGCTTGAATACATGGCACTAAGTGCACACGACGCCCCATCCTTTCCACTCTGTTCTGCCCTCCTGGATATCAAGAATCTTCTTCCGGAGTGCCGTGCCAACTGGGCCCATCCCAGCCCCAGGAATCTCGATGTCCTTATCCTCGTACCCAATTCTGTTGCAAGGTCCAATAATGACCGCTGTGCCTATGGCTAACGCCTCCAGTAATTTGCCATCAGATGACCATTTAGGTCAGGTCACTCATGGTATACACCTTTTCTTGTGGGTGCAAACGCAGAGAGCTTTCTTTGTGGAATTCTGGATCGCTTGCAAGGGCAAGACATGATGCTCTAGTCACTCCAGGCAAAATAGTACCGTCCAAGGGGGCGGTGATGAGGTCCACGCCTTCAACGGATGAGTTCATTTTATATAACTAATATGTCCAATTGAAACTCACCGTCCCCATCATCCCTCTTGACCACAACAAAGAAGTTCATCGCTCCAGCCTCCGTGATTCTTCTGTCGTCACCAAACAGCCAGAGGATTTGGTCGTAGCCTTTTTCTGCGGCAATTCGTTGGGGTAGGAAGCCGGGTGAGTAGTTGCCAGCGACTTTGTACCCTCCAGTTCCACCCGGCCACGCGCGCACATTCTCGCTGACAGCAAGGAGAGAAACAGGCTTCAATACTTGATAGTATGGCCCAGTTGGCGATGCAAGAATGTAAAGCATGGCATGATCAGACGCCGTCACTCCCAAACCTACATTGCGATCAGGTAATAACCATATAGTATTGATCCACGAACCTGGGCGGGTTGCAATGACGGTAGGACGCAAATACAAACTGTACCCGGATTCCGTGGGTATCCAGCGCCTTTCAAGATTGGCCAGACACTTCACCAGTTCTAAAACGACATCTCCGTCGATGGGCTGCGTGGAGCAAGAGTCAGAGACACTCCCTACATGGACGTTATGGTACTCACGGGAAGAGCGAGACGTGCGCAAGACTTTTCCATTCGACGCATGTTCATGTCTGGGCGGAACAAGGCGCACCTTGCCGTCAGGTCCAAGATACGCCTTCATACCCTCAAAGACATTTCCACCGTACTGGAAGCACGAGCATGCAGGATCAAGTGTAATGGGCCCATGGGGCTTGACCTCGGGCGCGGACCAACCTGTTTCAGGGTCATAAGTTGCAACGATCATGTGGTCCGAGAATGTCTGACATCATTATCGTTAGAGAGACATGGATATGGCTGTCTGAGGTGTTGCTCACTTGACCGAAACGTAACGTCTCAATGGGCTGCAGGGGCTTCAGTGTCTTTGCGAGCGTGATATTGAACTTGGATGCCTGCAACAGCGTTGGCGTTATATGTGACTACGCTCAGGAGAATGGTACACTCACATCGAGTGCAGCAGGGCTTCCCGGGTTGGCACCCGTTTGGGCCGGTGGAGAGGCGATGCTGTCTCTGTCACCCATGGCTATTGGAACCAAAGAGAAAATACGCGTTATCAGCTCGACCCATATTTTTATAAGTACATTGACAGCATGACTGGGAAAATATCTGACAAGGATGACTCGATCAAGGTCACTGGACGGTCCAGACTAGTAAAGCTCGCCTGACACTTGTACGTTGTTAATCTTTGTTAATACGTACACAAGGTAAGCATCCTGATCAGGTGCTATCAGGGGCTGATATCAAGTGTGATAAACGTTATCAGACTCATGATCAGATTCGTTTGGCGTTCACGGAAGGCTTCGAAGTGTCTCGTTGGGCATATTTCGTTATGCCAGCTGATTACACTTGCTGATATTGAGCTTATCGATCGCGCGAACTTCAGGACCCCGGCTGCTCCTTAAAACGCACATCCGCAGATTTTGGCCAATTTGCCTCCAGGGCGCGGCAATTTTGACTCTTGGAAGTGTGAGCAGCGTGCCTTGAATGTGGGGGATTTGCGCATGCACCAAAAGGGTAAATTTCCAGTAAGTTACACCATGTTTCTGACAGACTCGCGTATCTAGACAGACTCGCCGTATCCAACAAACAACCGTGACCCTCATCATTGACACTCAGCGACGGGTATGCTCTTATCACGATGTTTGGTACCTTTATCGCCGCCATGCTTCTTGTGCAAACAGACCACAGCAGGCCAAGGTTACCAGCAGCTCTCGAAGCGCTGTACGGTAGTGCGGGGTCGGAGTATGACACTATCATCGTTCGTCACAATGCCAGTACTGTTTGAGGAAATATATCGAGATCATCGATACTCGTAGTGACCTTATTCGAAGGAACGACTATCTTCTTCGCCCTATCATAAAGGTCTGCCTAGGGGAGACTAGTGATCTTCCAGACGTGGCACAAGCAGCGTGGCAGCTGCGCAGATGAATCTGCTGCGGAAGGAGCTTTGCTATCATGGTGTAATGTTGTACGGTGTTAAGTGCGGGTAGCCGCCACGTCACTGCGGCAAGCATTGAAGGACGTTGGATTTATTTGGTGCCCACCTGGCAAATTGATTCAAATGTAAGCACTAAATCCAATTAAGTCAATGAAACCCCGCCGTCATTCGCTAGCGTCTCCCAAATTAGACTTGTGGCGATATGCCAGCGCCCTCTCGCCCTCGCCAAGTGCCTGTTGGTCACATGAATGTCAGTCAACCTACAATATTTCGAATGTAGGAATCATGCATGATGTCCATGGTGGTCGAGGCTGGGTGCCAAGTATCTGTCAGTATTGCAAGGTGGTCTTGATTGCGCTGATCAGTCTCAACATGCCTGCGGCAGGTTTTTTTGGCCTGCAGAAGACGGCCACCATCAGCAACAGAATTCACAACACAGAAACAGACAACGTTAGGTTTCTTTTCCGATTAGGAAACCATATGATTCGTCGTAAAATCATCGAGTTACCTTGAGGCTTATGCAGTAGAATCCTAGAGTGGTGACTAGGCGGCTGCCGAAGTTCCGGCTAGATGGACTGCTTGAAGCGCTGCCGAAGTCCGGTTCTTTGGGGTATCTTGTCGAACCGGACCTTCGGTCAGGTTCAAGTAACCACAACACGTTCACACAACGGTCCGGTTCGAACCTTCGAACCTCTCATTTTAATTAGCAAAAATTAAAACATAAATTGCACACTACACGATTGCTACATGATGCTGGAGGCCTGGAAGGGCACGTGAGATGTACTGTATGATATGATTTGGTGTGGTGTTGTGCGCGGACTGCGCAGTTGATGCTGAAGCGCTGAAGGCCTAGTAGAAGGGCGCGCTGCGCAGGAGAGGCACTAGGTATGGTGCGGTTAGGCATGGTTTGGGGTGCGGATCGCGCGGTTGGTACCCACATACATACAGGAGTTCTTCATGTCACGGACAATCCATGGAGCCGTGGATGGACATGTGATGATGACTCCATTGTAGCGCATTCCTTGACTCACACTGTGGTCTGACCGTTTCTCTAGAGGAATATCCCGATGGACCTATTGTCAGCTCTCGTGTTGAGCACTAGCCTACTCGTGACGATTGCCTCATATAACAACCATAGGCAGGGGTGTGGTATTAGTTTGATGGGAGTTGTTGATTCAATTCTTCCAATACATCTCAGCCCACTCTTCATCCAAAACACCCATGCTTAAACCATCTTCCCAATGTCCATCGACCCAATTTGCTCGTCGTTTCCTACCCTCTTCCTTGAATCCGCTGCCTCAAGTCATTAGTTTTCATCCTGCAGCATTGCATGAATTTCCCCACATTTTCTTGTAAACTGCAATGGCGGCTTCATTTCCCTCCAGCACATCCAACGAGACGCGTTGAACTCCCAGCATTCTAAACGCGAGGTCCACAGTAAATCTCGTCGCCTCCGTGCCATATCCCTTTCCCCAAAACTTGGGAAGCATTGATATCCCGAACCACCCATCCCTGTTCTTCACAGGCTCTGCCACCTTGATACTACATTGCCCCATGAATTCCCCCGTTTCCTTAAGGACGATGGTGAACCCGATGGTCGAGTTCTCCGCGAGAGTTTTGAGGTACTCTTTGTATATCGTTGGTCGTGGAGCGATGGGCTCTGCAGTCAACCCGCGCATCACACGAGCGTCGTTCCGGAGCGCAAGAAGATCATCTAGGTCGCTTGTCTTCGAATCCACGCAAAACTAGGCGTTCTGTCGTGTACATGACTGTCCACCGGCAGCCCTCAAATGTGCGACTATTATAACTCTCCGGTCTCTAATCTCCGGTGCGTGGGACTCAGACCGTTGTGTTCTACTCTCCAAATATCGCTTTTATTCACTTACATCTCCACTCGGTTAGCTTTCGGCACAATTGCAAATGCAAAAGGATTCAGTACGAAGTTCGGGTACAGCAAACGGACATCCTTATGGGAGTACAGAGCTGACAGTCCTTTGCGGGACCGACTTTCGTGCAAGTTGCCCAAACTGTCATGCAGCTAGGCGTAATACTCGCAGATGCAATTGGCCACGAACATCAGATCGGAACAGTTCTGCACCTCATTTCAGGTCCGCCTCAGCAAGTGTAAATCTAGGTCCTAAGGAAAGCTCATGAACTTCTCTCTAGCAACTCAATACGACACATGAAGCTCTCTTTGCGCAGCGACTCGATTGAAGCTCGAATCCAGAGACGGTATTTGAAGGGGGGACAATACAATTTGTATTGACAAGTCATGCAAGTAACCTAATTGACAGACCGTGAATGGTCGTTAATTGAACTGGGTACGAAGATTGCCATGAGGGTTGTTATTGAACAGCAGACGAAATTGGTCGAATTTGAAGCAAAATACTCATGTCGTTTTTGTGGAACGTGGAATTAACTTCGCGTTGAGGTTGTTGGTAAACCTGTCAAGGGGTGACTAGTTGCCCGATAGATTGGTTGGTATATTTCTCTTCTGGGTCACGACAGCGCCCAACTACCGAAAGTTGAGGATGCAAACGACGATTTCAGACCATCCATGATCAGCGCAAGGCAAAGGAGAGTACTGGCCCCGATCATGCGGACGACGCAGAAATGCACCTCATTTGCAACTGTCACGACCAGCTTATAGTTGTATGTGCATCGTCAAACTCCGCTAGCTATCTTCAACGGAAAAATTAATGTACTTGTTGCTTTTAGGATGTGGGTGATGCCTTCTTCCCTGTTGCTTACCCGAGCTGACCGTGAATCACTCAGAGTGTGCGTTATCTCGTCATTTGAGCTGCTCTCACAGTACTGATGCTGAAGCTGGTTACCTGATACTGATGTGAATTTTCATGTCCCGCTCTCAGATGGTGCGTCATTCGGTCTTTTGAACTGCTGACCGTGTCATGGCCATGTGCCAGTTCATCGAAGCGTTCCTTCTCTCGCGGTATCTTCAGAGATGGGTTCTTCTAGTAGTGGACTCTAGACGGTTGTATGATATGATTGTCGTCTGTACTATACCCTCATGTCAGACCATGTAGCGACTACATACGCCTGGAAGTCTGCGAATACATTATCTCTTTGGTGTCAATCAATAAATCACATCTGTCTATAACTCTATGTAACATTTGGACGAGGCGTTACTTCTGCTAATCGTGTTGTGGCTTTCAAAAAGAGGCCCGCAAGGCTTCTACTCACAAAACTCCCCTGTTGTATGTACAAATCGTGGATGGAAAAACAACCACAACAGATTTATAAGAGGCATTGGTGACTGGAATCCTGATGAAGTTTCCACAGCGTCAGTAAGTGCGTGAGAGAGCATGGGGTTGACATACAATCGGATCAGAGCTCGACAGCTGCGGTGTCTGCCTCTGAGTTCGGCGTAAAATATCATGCACGGACGCAAGCACCTGCAAATATGTCTGGGTTGGGTTGGTCGCTAATGCCAGTAAGTCGCATAGCTGCCATTGCCAGAATACTACTCACTGAGTGACGAGATGAAGGCCTGATAGTGTATTTGGTCAGAATAACACGAACGGATTCTCAATGACTACGCACAGAGGACATGGCTCCGAGAAACTCTCCACCACTTATAATGACGCCCCCGCTACCTTGGAGGTCGCTACAGCTCGCAAACAACACCTAACATCCGACCGTCAAACGGATTTCGTGTCGAGAACATTTCACTTACCACGTGAGCTTGCGGGTACTTTGTAAGAGCTCGAGAGTTCGCAGGCCGTTTGAGGTGACTACTGGCTTGATATTGAGTAAATGATTAGACAGTCACGAACGCATCAACTCACATCCTTGGACTGACGATGTATGGCAAATCTGTGCTCAAAACAGATCATCAAAGAAACAGAGCTGAGTAATACAACAGTTTCATACCAAGGACGGTTCCAGAATAACATGACTAGTATTCATGATATCATCGGTTCAGCTTGAACATTGATCACTGAAACTTACATCGAACAATGCCTGTTGGTGAACAAAATTGAAGTTGGTTGACACATTAAGCTGCTCACACGCTTACCGTAAGGCGGCAACCGGTGGGTAAGGGTTTGACCTATGTCAAAGTTAGTATTAAACTCACAGTTCACGTGCTCAGTACTTGCCATCACATTGTATAGGTCCTGTTTGAGAATTTACATCACATCTAATCAAAGGAAACAGCTATACAGACGCACCTCGGTGACAATATCACCAGCACGCTCCCAGTCAATTGGATGGATAGCTTGATTTCAGGTCAGCATTTCTCGAAGTTTGGACTATCGTAACTATTACCCTTTTCAAATCCATCTACACGGTGGCCATCCACACGGCGACCATCCAAGTCGACGATTCGTCCTCCATGTCCAGAATCTAGGATGGATTATCAATCGCTTGGTAAAATTCCGGATACGTAACTCACAGTGGAAGAACAAGCAATCTCCAGGTTGTGCGTCTTTCACTAACCATCGTAATGCGCTAAGAATGTTCCGTTTCGTCGGCATATATTTCAGATTGTATGGCTCATCTGTGAGCACCATGATGTCCTCGCTCGCATAATTCCAGAAGGCTGTTGCATGGTTGTGTCGTTTGATACTGAGTCAACACGAGGAGATGAAAATGGACGGACATTTTAGAAATTCTGCCATGTTCCAAGCATCATTCACACAGCCGCGAAGCTCCCTGTTCTGGCCTTTGTAGTTTATGCCAATCTATCTAAAGATAAGAAATGCAAGGGCAAACTTGAAAGGACTCACGCATAATGCTTTCTTCTTCTTCGTACGCGGAAACAATACTTTAATTGTCTGCGGAATCTCTATTTGATCGCACGGGTCACAGTTGCACCTTGCGCTGACAGGTCGTCGCGCAGCACTATACGGTGAGTGCATGCGTTGTCTCAATGACTCTGTGCTCTCTCCTACCTGCTGAAGAGATTGAGTTGACTGCGTCCGTAAGCGGTGAAGCCGCGAGGTTACAGGATCGTGTTGTACTGGCCGAGCATCTGGCGGGGTCCTCTCGTTGTATATGAAACCATAGGAAGGCACGGATGAATGAAGGGCTGCATGAGCACCGGAAGACGTCGAGGGAGGACGTTGGCGTACTAGCGATCGGCGTGTTTTGATAGCCATTGGTCTGGTAACACAGGTGAAGAAGGACTTGATCACGTGAAGTGGAATGAGCTTACTTCGGAGATGGCGATCGCCTCACAGGAACGACAGGGGTGGGTGAAGAGTATGGATTCCTTGATCTGTCTTGCCTTCCGAAACGAATCAATACCGGGCAGGTGCATTATGCATTGGCGGACACATTACCCCTTGCTTCGGTGTCTGTTATGCCATGAGGTACGTTAGGAAGGACATAACGATCAGGATGTAAACGTACGAAGTCCGAGTCAGTCTGGAAGGAGGGACGAACATGCGTGCTTATCGATGGGGGTAGTTCGTCACCACTACCTACGGTTTGGCGTGCGTGGGCAGAACGTAGCTTATGAAGCCCTTAAAGATCGAAACATGCGTTTTATGAGAGCAAATATTATCAAGCTCCCGCCCTCATAGCGCTAGTTGATCTTGTCAACTTGACTACGACAAACATTGGAAGTGTCATTGGGTGATGATATATACCAGTCTCGGCGAGCTTCGTTTGACAGGTGCATCGCCAGAAACGACGGATAGGAGGCAGGCGAAGTGCTGACTTGCATGACGGTACGGAGATTATATGGGGCCCGCGATCAAATAACCTGTTGCCAGACAATAATCACTCTTGCAAGCATTGGCTACCGAAGAGGCGCGATAAGATACAGAAGTAGCGTGACCTGTGCCAATCTGGCCAATCATCGCTGTGCATATGTTAGATGAATAGCATGTGAACCGCATCCAGGTTCGGGAAGGCCTCGGGGAGCCCAGCTCTGGGTTCTTTGTTGATCGATATGAGCATTGTCCTGAGCATTTGAAACCCATCATTTCTTACTTACGGACGCCCGACGGATATCGGAACGGTGTCAACAAGATCAAATATGCAGGGTCGTGTTAACATATAAGGCGTGATTACGACCCAATCCCATTTCTAGGCGTTCAGATATAGAAAGGCAACGTTGTATCCTGTGCAATATCAGTGGCTATAGTCTGGATAAGAACACATCAACAAACAAGAGGATTTGAACAGGAAAACTGGGGTTGTTGTCTGGCGTCCGGTAAGGTCGCACGAACGAACGCACAAATCTGTTCGAATCTGCTTTGGAAAGTTAGAATCTGCGTGCAAGCTGGGCGGAGTCTCAGTATTAGCTAGTTGGGCCAGTGACAAGAGTTCGACACGGACAGAAAACATGTATGAAAGCCTTCAAGGGAAGATTAGAAGGAACAGACACCATGGTAGGTTTACCCACAAAGGTCATAAGTCCACCAATAGGTTGACCAGGCATTGTGACACTTTCGCTCTCTTCGGAATCCCCACAACCCGAGAAGCAAACCTGTTCGATGTTGACTGAGAAGCACAGCTCGCAGAAACTGATGCTCACAACTTGCGCCTGAGAGTGCTTCCTGACGCGAGCACCCGGCGTAACGCCATCGACGAACTTGCACTGTCCGGAGTCATACTGTTGTGACGATCAGACAAATCACAAAGAGGACCCTGCGTCTCTCACAAGGTAAGGCAAATCTAACAATTATTCAGCATCTTTCAGCAATGAATTTGATTTGAGGCTCACCAAGAACCGTGCCGGAATGGCATGACTGGAGTCAATCGGCACTTAAAATTACGGTATCAAGGAAGATGCTTACATCGAAGAGTGCCTGTAGAGCTAAGTTATTTAGTGATGTTGCGTCATTGATCGTTCTTCGTACCGTCAACCGTGAGCCAGCTACCAGTGGCTTTACCTGCGAGCATTCTATCAACGACTATTTGAAACACCATGGGGTGTTCTTTGTGTCACGATACTAACCATGATTTCGTGTATTTCCTGAAGAGTCAATCAGTCTTATCCCTTTGATCAAAAAGGCAAGCACCCGACATCGTCGTCAATCACACCCGAATGTTGATAGTCGAATGGACATATGACTTTGTGCACGTCAACAGTAATCTTTCTAGATAGGCATGAATCCTACATTCATCATAACCATCAACTTCATCGCCATCCTGGTCGCGGATTTGGCCTCCATGTCCCGAAACTGTGTAAGACATGCGTGATTCACAAGACCGACAGTGTCGTCAAAGAGAGTACGCACAATAAAAGAACATGGAATCACCGGCCCTCGCATAATATGCCAGGCGTTGCATTTCAAGTAAAATATTGCGCTTAGTTGGCAAGGGGCCACGACCGTCATCAATTAATTGTACAATGTCTGTAGGATGGTATCCCCATTGATCTGCAAAGGAGTCATGGAATCGTCACCGAATCGACAACAACAGCACGTACCAATAAGGCATGGCAAGATATTACGGATGTCGTTATTGCATCCTCTTAGTTCACAGCGTTGGCCTTTGTAATTGATTCCAATCTGATACACGGTTTGAGAACTATCGTTGGTTTACAATGCACTATGTAACACTCACCAGCAATGCCCTCTTTCTTCCGGGAGAGGGTAGACTAGGTTGTGTGTATATCGGAATATGAGAAGCTTCCGGCATGCGGCATTGCTTCAAATACGGTGCTCTAGAAGAACGAGGGCACCTCGAGGACTCGGCGGACTTGTGGCGGCCCTGGATTGTGGTTTCTTCTACTAGGATACCTGTTTGTTGGATCTTCGACAGCTCCCATGAAGCGTATGTCCACCGACGTTTACATGTGTGGTGATCCCGACGAACGAGATCAAACGCAGCAGGGAAAGGATTGGCGTCAATTTCGGTGATCTTGGGTGACATGGCGTGCAGGGGAGGAATTAGGATGAATCAAAAGAGTAGCTGAATGGTGCAGGGTCGGTGACGGCCTTCGCCGCGAGCTTTATAACTTGAGGCAAGTGGTCTACTTTGCTCTCACGTCACAATCGTTAAAGAGACGAAGCGTTGTACTCGTGCGAGTTTGTCACAACTCAATGCGGGGGAAGAACTTGACGTTACAAAGTACAAGGTTCACGAATATAACGATTGTCGGCATCAGATTTGATGCATATGTGATGGTCAGTAGTCACCGATGATGGTGATAGTTAGGGACTTTAAACAAAAACGGAGGTTTGTCGATAACTAAGCCTTTGACAATAGTGGCATAACAACAGTGATCCTGTCAACAGTAGTTGGGAAAAACATCACGGAAGATGTAGTGCTTACAACACGGGTGATTGCAGTGGAACAGAATTTGCACCTTTCAAGCACGGAGAGTTGACGTTGTTACCGTTTGATCAGGCCTTCAAGCAGCCAGGCGATGATTTTTATCGGTCTCGTAAAAGGTGCTATCGTTGGGGAGTCGCCAAGGAGTCGCGTATATTTCAAACAAGTATAAATAATAATCCAACCGTGCCCCGGGGTAACAAGCCGACCAAGTGGTAAATGAGCAGTCAACAACCATATCGTCCCATTACTTTTGCCTTGAAAATTTAAACCGAGTTCATTTTATAACAAGCAGACGTTACCACCATGGATGACAGTCTCCTCCATCCCACCAGAAAACCTTGTCTGCATCGCCCACGACAAGCACAGCTCTTGCCATCCATGCACCATTATACACTTTTTCGACCCACCACCGGAGTACGGGATGGCGCATAAGCCACTTGAAGTAGAAATAAAACCTGACATCATACATGAGTCGCTATCCCGATAATGTAGAATGCGACTCACCTCCAGTCGTAACCGTTGATTACCCTTGGGTTAACGTATATATGCTGCAGATTGAACTGTCGCCTCATATCATACGGGAGGAAGAAGCTTTCTGATGAAAAACATTCCCCTGACGCAGACGCGCGGAACCGTATTGGGGGTGTCAGAGCAGGACTTGGACCACGCATCGAGGTATCGTGTGCTGCTGGGTGGGTTGCTGGCAATTCGTAAGGCAGAGGATCGTTGGAAAGTGTGCGGTTAGAGCGCACGGCTATCGGGACAAGAGGATCTGCAGTGAAGACAACGATACCGTTCCAGCATGTAAATACGGGCACAGGAGAATCGGTTTGCATTGCATGGTAGTCAGCTTCGTCGAAGAAATATGGCCAGCTATATACCGAACAGACTGAATTAGACATTGTTATCATGAAAACGAAATTCGCAAAACTCACATTGCACTGGTTAGCTTAGCCTGTCGATCTCGAAGAACCCACATATCATATGCGCTTTACCACGATTAGAATCACGGATGTGACGTAGCAGCTGGATGTGCTTACCCAAAATGTCCCATGTCTAAGCCACATGCCATGTCATAATCCCCATTGTTGGTTTCTAATAACTCGACAAAGCTCTCTGGCTCGATAAATATGTCATTCGAGAACATGACCCTATCATACCCTCCTACTGTTAGGGGCTCCAGTGCGCGATTACGTGTGGCCGCTAGAAATTCAATGCGTTTGTTTCCGCCCATATCATCCGGCTTTGGTACCGCCTTATCTCCTGTGAGTATGCGCCGCGACACACCCAAAAGTGCAAGATCTGCATCTAGTGCCTCGAGGAGCTGAGGGGAACTATCGCCACTGTTACTCTCAACGACAGAGACGAACACGTTGTCCGGACCGAGATAGTGAATGACTTTGATGAGAGTGTCGCGCCAGTACGGAATGACATATTCGTTATTGTAGAACATCGCAGCAATGAAAATTTTCTCTAAAACAGGATAAGCTGGGTTCGATGTAGGTTCAAGGAGCTCACCTTGCTTTCCGTACCCTTGTTTTCGAGGATGTGTAACGGCCTCCTGTATGGCATCCCTGTACCGCACATCGCCAGGCTGCTCGTAATGGACTCCGACCCATGTGCTTACACAAAAAAGGACGACATATGCGAATAGTTGTATCCTCCACAGTTTGTGATGGGGTACCAGGCGTGGGGTAGGAGACGTTGGTCTTGAGAATGAGCGCACACTAGCACCTTCTTCGACATTGTCCATCAGAGCATTTTCTTCCTCGGCGGCGTTGAAAAGATCACGTCTGTCGATGGAGCTGCCTCGAGGGAACATGACATACCCTTCCTGGGAAGGGTCCCCGGTTCCGAAAGCCTTTTTCCATCGATTGATAAGTAGGGGAAGTAGGAATCGACAAGCCAAGAGACGGAGTATTTCGGCGAATGCAAAAACGGGCACTACGAGGATGAGGAGGAGTATCCACCTCCAGCTTGAAGGAAACGCAGGCTGCCATGTGTAACTTTCTGCAAAGAACTTTTCGGAAAACCGTTGCTCAGTGATGGCGTAAAGGACGACGAAGATGCAGAGGGAGATAAGACCGGGAATGCGGAGAATTGCGAGAACGATGCGATAAATGACATGGAGAACGGCCTTCGGCGTTATGAACATGCGAGGAAGTGGCGCCGACGCTCAACAAACCGTTGGGAAAGAAGGAAAGGCCGGGGGAGGGCGTCAGGGTGGCTCATCATATATAAATTATAATAACCACTATAGCTATTTAGAAGGTGCACCGGTGATTTTTTGCATGCCGAACAAACTGAAAAAAGAAGGCACACCTATTCATTTATTGCATGCCGCAGCACATATTTATTGCCACATTGGATTAAAATATGATTTCTCTCGAGCGTTTAATCACACTATGCGTGCGGCTAAGGTACACCCGTCGTGTGGCTGAGAGATTAACCAGAGTTTGATTCACTGTAACTCAAAGGTCCAAAAATATAACACTTTATATATAATCTGCAAGCCCCAGCTATAAGATGTCTGAAATGCCCCAGGTCGTGACAACACTTGAACTTGCGTACTCATGAATGCGCAACTTGGTTGCGGATCCTGTGCAACAGCGTCAGTTTAATGTTTCATCTCATGACACGTGACATCGCCATATAGATCGCCGTCGAATGAAGATGCTCCATATTTCTCCGAGATACAAGGACGTCAATCCTTACTTTACTTGGCGGCAACTTGGCGATGTTCAATGTGCGCCAGTGGGTTCAATCCGGTGCGATGGGCAACAAAACTTGGCCACTGCAGGAGCCTCATCGTGGGAGTAGCGCGGGTCTCACGGCCCCCCAAGCTCGAAGTAGCGCGCCTCAGTTAGATCATGCTTTCCAAAAACAGATTTTCTTCGGCTCTAGAAACCTGACAGCAGCTGCCCCAGTCCAGTCAAATAAAGCCGCTGTTCTCGCTGAGATGCTCTTTTCTCAGCGCTTTCCCAGTCAGACCTCCCTCTCCAGGTCTTCTTGGGCTTTCCTCCTCACTGTAAGTCACTCAAACATTCATTAGGACTATATAAGCTTTGTGCTGGAATGCGCTCACCGTGATCTCTACCATGCCAGGCTGTCCTGCATTCCTGTTTTTCCCGCACTTTAAGTCGTATACCCAAGTCAATACAATGATGTGGGATCTACGTGGCAATGACGCCGCCCAAGATCGTAGACGTTCCCCGAATCCTAGGTTTCCAATGCCATCGTGAGTTATAATACGCTTGTTCTCAGTTGTTCTCGATAGCTGAGATCATATAGGCCTGGAATTCCACCAGTGAGGTACATAACGGTCTACATGGCACAACAAGTCGTTACTGATGACTATATCACAGAGAACTGCATCGATCCCATGATCCGCTCCCCAGGCCATTTGTACCGCTTGGTCTGCCTAACGTTCCGCGCTCAGCGTCACCAAAGTGAATTTTTCCAGTTTCTCTTCAATCAACGTGTTGACAAGTTCACAATGCATTTCCCCACAGTCCCCGGTAAGCTTCACGTCAGATTTCATTTGGTATTTATTCAAATTGCCACTTCATTACTTCATTTCTCTCTTACAGCATGCATTCACATGGAAATCTCCCTTCGCTTATCCATGAGGACTTTCCTACTCGCGGACGTGCACCACCCCCACCAATCCCCCATGCAACGCGACCGCCCCCGTCACCCTATATGTCTCTACCACCACTACGTCCTCCGCCCATGCCTGTTCCGCAATTTGTTTCAAACCCATCTAATGTCCAACCATCATCCAGGAACAATCACACTTATGCTCATGCTCACTCGCACCCTCAAGTTCAATCTCACAGACACGGGAATCACCAACATTCTCATTCGACTTCTGCCATACCTCAGACCATTCGTCGCACTACCTCGCAACAGCTCCGTTTCGCGCCGCCACCCACCCAACCTTCGTCCCATTCACTTCAGCGCGCAAGCAGTTCGCAAAATCTGCACCGCTCGCGTTCTTCACAACATCTACGTCCGCCAACACCTCACTCAGGTCCCTCCGGTAATGGTCAGCGACCGCGCGTAAACTCGGCAAGTAGCGCGCATAGGCCTATTTTTCCTCAGCAGCATGTGCAGCCACATTTTCACCAACAGGTTGTGCCTCATAACGGTCATGTTCATTTCCAATATTCGAAGTGCTCCGGGCGGAAGAAAGCACTCTGCGTGAGTGGGGGTTCAATACTAATTGAAAATCCGAGTCGAATCCCTTTTTCAGATCGGAATTAACTATAAAGGTCAACGACGCGAGCTTCGGGGCTGCATCAATGATGTGCACAACGTGAAACGGTTTTTAACGTGTACGTCGTTCTTGATCCGTTGTGTCATCGATCCTCATACCTTGCCCTAGCCAATTGGGGCTACAAAAACGGCGATATTGTAATGTTGGTCGATGACTCCAATAATCCGAGACAAATGCCAACAAGGCGAAACATTCTGGATGCAATGCGTTGGCTTGTGAAGGACGCCCACCCCCATGATGCGCTATTTTTCCACTGTACGTCATTTTTTTCGAACCTTCGGGTATCATTTCCGAGTATCTTCATTGTCGTCTAGACTCGGGCCACGGGGGACAGGTCCCAGATAAGGATGGGGATGAAGTTGATGGACTTGATGAAGGTAAGGAATATTCCTTTCTATTTAGAACATCGTTAGATTTCGTTATGCACAGTTATATACCCTGTCGACTACAAGAAGGCCGGAATAATTCTTGACGACGTGAGGACCTCTTGTTTTTAATCTGTTTATGCTCATAACTCCAATGCAGGACATGCACCGCATTATGGTAAGCCTGTCGTTACGATAGGAGAAACACTAATCTGAGAAGTTCTACAGGTGAAATCTTTGCCAGCAGGCTGTCGTTTAACTGTAAGTCTTGACTTTAGCTTCCTGTTTGGAACTAACGAAATCCCATTCGTTCAGGCTATCTTTGATGTAAGGTCGTTCTACAATGCGCCCATCAGACAAATCTGATAGATTCCTCTACATAGTCTTGTCACTCAGGAACCGCGTTAGGTAAATACGTCATTCCGTAATGATAAAAGCTGACTGAACGCCCACGACTGCCAGACTTGCCATACATCGTGAGCACGGTACCTACTTCAGTCAGTGTAGCGACTTATCATCTTGCAGTACCATTCGAATGGACGCCTCAAGGGAAGTCACGTGGCTCCTCGGGCTCAAGAACAGAAGGCCACAAATGCCGACGTGGTAAGTGACGCCTGACGTTATGTGCTGTGTGCTTCTGCCGTTGATATTCTATCTAGATATCGTTCGCTGGCTGCCGCGATGATCAAACCAGTGCTGATACAACGCAGGGTGGTATGGCTGTTGGGGCTATGAGCTACGTGAGTGACATTTTCATCCCAATCTCTCCACCTGTTTGCAGCTGACACGCATGGGCAACAGGCCTTTGTTACGTCTCTAGGTTGGCCGGGAGTTCTGCTTCTCGTTGCGTGAGACTGACTTCGCGCACAGCAAGGAAGCCGGTACAAAGTTATCAAGAATTGCTCAAGTCTGTTAGGGACATTTTGAAACAGAATTATCAACAGAAACCGCAACTGTCGAGCTCGCACCCCATTGTAAGCACTCGCGGTTTGTAGTGTGGTAGATTTAGATTAACTTCGCTTTTCTCAGGATACTAGCTTACGCTTCATCCTCTAACGTGAGCGGTTTTGAACATTGATATTGTGCTACGGTGCTCGTTACCTTTCATATTATATTGACTAACTTAGTGTGCTATGTGTAAGACTATGTATGTATCAGTATTGGTCTCTCGTTGACGAGACATGTATGTCTAGTTCCCAGCGGTGAAAACGCACCGAGGTACTTTCGAATCAGCCCTTCTGTCATTAATATATTTTTCACCCAAGTGACCCAACTCTCTTGTGCTTGCAGTGATTCTAATGATTACACGAGCAGTCAAGTTATGTACCTGCGCTTAACATTTATCACCTTGTTTAATCATCAAGGTCAACCAGAAGCAATCAGCTTGAGGTGAGCCATGTCTTCAGTGCATACCACGGTTTCGAGGACGACTCGGAGGGTAAGGTCCGACGTGAACTGACAGCGATATCCCCAAGCACAGCACCACCGTGAATGTGAGTTTACATTACTGCTGTGTGCTGATAGAGGCGGCCACTTCTAATTGTCGCGCTCCAACAACTAGCACTAGCGCTACCTATAATAGATATACTAGTGTGCGGCGACCTTGGTAAACAAGGTAAGTTAGCAACGTTAGCATTACTAACTCTATATATACGGCACTCCTTCAAGCTTTCCCGACTGGTCGGATGTCGTCACGCCCGAGAATGCCCTGACAGGCTATACACAGGTAGTAACTCTGTTTAGCTTTAGCGAAGGTCACCAGGTCAGACTAGCAGTAGTACATAGGGCCACACGCAGTACGTTTTCTCATCATAATGCCGGTAGACGCTCAGTCGCCTTGAAAAGGCGACCTTGTGGATTGCTGCCACAAGATAGATTGCGTCCAATGGAGAGTACTGCCATGTCACAGAAAGACTCCACAGTATCCTTGGGCGATATAACTTTTCGTCCACCAACATCAGACACTAGCTTCTACAGTCTGTCTTCTGAAGAAGCTGCATTCTTCAAGACGCAAATCGGTATCGATAATGATGAAGACTTGAAGAGGCATATTCTGGAAGTTCAAGCGAAAGCATACAAGGTGAGTGATTCTGATGACAAGAACTCGTCATAAATCATATAACTCAGATGTCACCAACAGGTCGCACCATATCCTTGTATTTATGCTTTTTCCTTTCTTCGGTATGTTGATAGAATTCTGTGCATTGAAACATAGAAAGGTAACTGTGCTCAGGTTGGACATATCGACTTACCCTGTGTATGAACATGTCCTAAAGCTTGGTCGTGAGCGCCCAGATGCCGTGTTACTAGATATCGGCTGTTGCTGTATGTCAAACTATTATCCGCTGTCTTGGGTCTTGACTCCATTGTAGTCGGCGTTGACGCTAGAAAGGCTGCGGCGGATGGTTTTCCTGTGGAGCACATCATTGCGTCCGATATCAACAAAGGTAACACGTTTCCTCTGTGAATCATTCATTCTTGTTAACGATGTATGCGTATACGCAGAGTTCCTAGAATTAAGCCACGAACTTTTCAACACGACGCAGGCTTCTTACGCTGGACACTTCCTTCCCGGAGACGTTTTTGATCCAGCATTTCTCCGCATTGCTGAGCGGTCGGATGACATCTCTTCGGCGCCTGGTATTGATTTGACCTCGCTGAAATCCCTCAATCCCCTTCATGGCCGAGTTAGCGCAATATATGCCTCTAAATTCTTCCATATGTTCAGCGAAGACAAACAATCGCATCTTGCCAGGGCTGTTGCAAGTCTTTTATCCGCCGAGCCAGGTTCCGTTATTTTCGGTGATCAAATTGGAGCTCTTGAAACGGGCATCATAGTCGCCAATATACAGGGCTCCGAGCCTCAGTGTTTTGCACATTCACCCGAGACTTGGTGCTCTTTGTGGGACGGAGAGGTTTTTGAGAAGGGCAGTGTTAAGGTAGAAGTGGATTTAATGGAAAAGGTGATTTTCGAGGAGCGATGTCTGGTGATGAGGTGGTCAGTAGTAAGACTGTAGATACAAACATAGCTATAAATACGATGTTCAGTGACGGATAATCATCGACTCGAAGACTGATTTGACGCTGATAATGATAATCTCTTCCTCGCTTGTTGCAGTCCGTTCTCCGTTGCCACATTTTTGGTCTAGCTACATGCCAAATACAGCTCGTCCGAGACTATACTAAACAGGGATTGTAAAACGATGCTTGAACGACAGTTTCATCTCTAGATGCTGCTTGGTACCAATTAATCCGAGTCGGGGACCAGCGCACAGGCACACAAATCATGGAAGTTCGACTCTTTCAAGTTGGTGCTGATTTTCAACGTCACTACTGCCCTCAGTGGATCCTTTACGTTCGGACCATTCGCATACACTATCGACTAGTTCGAACATGAGGTAGAGAAGAGATCCAGTGAACCGCACTGTATTGCGGTCAGAAACGAAGCCCGTACCAATGAAGCGTCTACTTACAGTGCAATGAACAGGAAGCTCAAGTAAGGATTGAAAATTGAGCCTGTAGATGATGTAAAATGTGTGTTCGCCGAACTTCGCCCAGTTTAAAAAGTTGTGAAGTGAAGACAAGAACAATCAGCCTGAAAAGTGTCAGTAAAGTCCCCTCAAAGAAAACATGCTGATTGGCTCACATGTTTGTCACCATCCATACCAGCATAATGTTAGTACGAATGTTACGGTCATTGTCAGCTTGCTTGCAGTATGATCTTGGGGTGCCTTCTCTTCAGAAGCCTTGAGATTCAATGTTGACAAGGAATCCTTCCACATGTGGTCAACGTTTTCGCCGGCAGGAGGGAGCTTGACTTCTACGGTGATTTCCTTCCCGTTTTCGCTGTTTAACTTCTTAGCCTCCCCAAGGTCCTTCGCAGCGCCATTGTCTCCCTTGGTTCCTCTGGATATAATCGTCAGATTGAAAGCAAGACACTAGTAGAGCCGAAGTAACATCGCGCAAGTTGCAAATGGCATACGTCACTGTCAACGAAGATTTGATATCGTATCCGTACGCAATGAAAAATACCCTTACTTAAGATGTTGACATCTACGACAAAGTGCATCAGCGTCACGATCCCTAAGTAAAACGACATAGGTGCTCACAACTCGGGAGCAGGAACATGTATTGGATAAAGGAAGTGAACATGTGCCATGGTTCGAGGTGCATGAACGACGAGAAGAGGTACAAGCCAAACGTGACAGCAAGTGAAATGACGATATTCCGGAAGTCTTCGTTCGTAACGATAATCCTACACAGCGAAGATGAGCCGTTGCATCAAAATAAAGCACCAAAAAGCTCACTGAGAGAAGTCCTTCCATCCAGCGAGAGTATGAGGTACATCAAAGTACACCGTCCATCCAGCGCACCAAAGCATAATCACGTTACAAATACCAAGTAGTATCTTGCGAATCACATAAATCCATTTGTAGCCCTGAAAAGAATGACAGTTGATATGCAAATTGTTTTTACGGGTCAAAGTACATACACGTGGCCGGTTTCCTAGTGAGCAAACAATGACAACGAACAGGAGGGCGATGTAGAGCTGGAACGATAAAATGGAGACCTTCCTCGCTTACAAATGATTGCTACTTACCCTCAAGAAGATCTCAAAAACATCGTGACTCGCTCCTTGGCTCAAGAAGTTGAAGGCACTATCGGTGCCCGAGGTTGCTGATGAAGCCTCCTATGACAACCAATATCAGATTCGTCGACGTACAAAGGCAAGTCATCAATGACGAAGTAGAAAGCCAGGTAAAAAGTTCGCAATCGATGTCCACGTGAATGAGCTGGACTGCATTGTAAATGAATTTGATCTACACAAATTTTGTTCGTAAACCAGGGTCGATGGATCTCCGTGCGCTACTGACTTGGAGAAAAACTTGCGACTGTGCTTGTGCCCAGACGTCCAGATCCTGAGGAAGCATCTCGTGGAGTGGATAGAAGCGAACAGGGAGCCGTTCAACCATCGGCGACGTTGAGCGATGATTTCGTAAATAATAGACTAATGACGACTCACGGCTGTACAGACATCTGTAGTGGCCTTGACACTCTTGGCGTATTTGAGGCTGTTGAGCATATTGAGGGAGCCTGCAGTGTTGAGGGTGATATTTAACTTACATCCAGTCTCCCTCCTTCTTGGTGACAATCTCGAAGCAGAGAATATGATCCTCCGCCAAGTACATGTTTCGCTCTGGAATAGTCTCG